>LUCH01007130.1:0-23647 GCA_013368495.1 Paragonimus heterotremus
GTCTTCATTCTCATTACCGTAATGGGCATATTTGAAACGATTGTGCCGTAGTGGTCGCCTTTTTGCGCTTCTTCTGTGGTTCACTCGGAGTAACCGTTATGTTGGGTTGCTGGAAATGAACATGTACCATGTGTTTGACATACTTCTTTCGCAAGGCTAGTCACATCGCTTATTGTTGGATCCCTTATTGTGGTGCATGCGAGTTTCGACCAACCAGGTGATTTGAATCGTTACAGACATTACGCACCCATAGTTAACCTTTCGACAAGAAACATGCTTAGTAACAGAATAATGCCACTTAGTAGAATACTTCTTGGTTGCTCACTGTGCGGAAGTGACACATTTAAGACGACAAGATAGTAGAGTTAGATAACTCGGTTCCCATAATGACGAACTGAGGTAAGAAACTTTGATGCTGCGGTCAACGATTGACGTTCTTTTGACTTAATACCCTTAATTTGGTCAGGTGACCCTTAGGCTCACGCCTCCCGGATTATCACATGGGACTCTTCTTAGCGATGGATAACATGTTCTTTCAATAGAGTTATGTAAGACTTATAGTCCTCAATCTTCTAAGATTGTTGTTGACACTAATCATTATTGTTGATAGATTTATATCAATGGTTGGTATTGTTACATGCCTGTAATGCAATTGTGAAAAAATTAATCTAGTGATGAAACAGAGGTGAGGAAAAGGACTTTATAAAAATTTTATCTGTAGACTCTGACTTTCTACATCAAGGTACTTGCAAACGAATAACCGTTTTGCAAGTCCGATTGAGACGACATCCACAAGACGGCTGCTTTCTCATTGGTTTCACTGTCTCTTTTCATTGGTTGTCTGTGCTTGACAGATAACTGAGACAAGTTGCATCAGTATTTCTGCCTCGAACCTAACCTGCCATGATCTCCGCTATTGTCTCTTACCAAAGGGTTAGTTGATCACGGGGCGTTCGACCCTGGAGACGAACAGAACTCATAGTTCCTACGTTACCAGTGATCGTCCTTACATTTCCTTTTGTTAACTTAATGATTGACTGTAAGATATCTTCACACTAAGCTGCTGGCTATGAAATTATCTGACATGGCGGAATGTTGCATATAGTTTTTGGTTCGCTCACATCCACTTATCCTCATTTCATCCTATGTTGTTCTCCTACTTTTAACAAACTATTTTTTCTGTAATGTTCTTCGTCACTGTTACAGTGAGCGGTCGTTCGGTACGCAATACGATCTGACCAAGCTTGTCACTAAGGGATAAGTGACTTCGTATCATTTATTAGTAAGTTGTGCTGGACAAAAAATATGCTACGTGGCAATTGATCCGGTGAGGTTTTTAATCTGTACTCCGTTAATATTGTCACTAATCGAATCGTCAGAACGATACTGGACGTTGACGTGGTCTGACGACTTGCACATCTGGATGACCTATCTGGCTAGCCTGGACGGTGTGACGACCACACTGACAGAGTCACTCATACTAAGCAGGCTAATAGGTACAGATCTGACAAGCCACAGCCTTCTGATAATTCAGGTTGGAGGTTGGACGAAGGTTGGGAAAAGTACCACTCCTGGCACACTGTCACCAACCTTGTGATACAGCCATTTCAGCCAAAGGCCTTGATTGAAAACCCTAACCGTTCCGTTGTTCGGGTCTAGGTTTTCTACCAGTATCTCAGCCTACATACAACCGTGGACACTCCCAACACCAATAATTTCACACTGCATCGGCTGTCGCGCAGTGTAAACCGCGACACTCTACCTGTTGCATTGAACAGAGTGAATAGACAAAAACATGTTACTGTTGACTCTTACCCCATTGTGCCATCATATTTGGCTCCTAGGCTCATCTTGACCCCCATTCCTACTGATTACTCTACATGTCACATAACAGATATAGCTGATCATAGCACCACCACGCCAGTAAGTCCCATCTCTTCGCATTCATCTTCCGACCTCCATCGTCCATCGCTTAGTTCCAGAATGCGAATTAGTGTAGATACTTTCGACGTTTTCATTCTTAAACAGATAGATCAACAGGCTTCCCTCGCACGAACGTTAGACTTGTTGAATGTTGATGTGTGTTGCATTTCAGGGATTACAGTCCGGGACAGTAGTTAATGTAAGGAACTAACAGAACCCACACTGTCTATCCGATACTGGTTATACATTTCGGGTGATTTCACGCAACGGCTACTGATCAGGCTGGAGTAGGTATAGTCCTCAGCCCGATGGCCGCATCCGCGTGGGTAGATTGGATTCCTGTTAACAGTAGACTCTGTGCCGTTCGCTTGGCAGGTTCTATTGAGGCCAGCTCTGGACGTAAAACCCTCAGAACATTTTAATTTTCTTCCTGCGCTCCAGCCTGCTATGGTGAAGTCGGTGTCTAAATCATCTTTTACTCGGATCTGGATGCTCTCCTTCGGTTGACACGTGGTTGTGAGGGTTCGTAAGTTAAACGAACATTGGATTTCAGAGAAATCTTTGAACTTGTTTGATGCCCGACACAACACTTCTGCTGACAGCTCATATAATAAGTTTAAGAGAGATATCCGTAGAAGGCTGAGTCGTAACCCGATTGTCGATCGTGAAATTTGGATGATGGAGAAAGTTGAGGAAATGGAAACCGCTTTCACTTCAGGGAACACAGGCTGGCTTTTCACACTTATCTGTGCTGCTGATCCAAAACGACCGTCTGTCAATGAATCTATCTGCGAGGCAGACAACACACTCACTCATAATAGGCTGAGAAGGTTAGAGCGCTGGGCGGAACATTTTGGATATCGATTTAGCTGGCCTCCTACTTCTACTGTATCATCACCACAAACCTATAGTGTAGTACCGTGGTTAATGGACTTAGGACCAACCACTGAGACTGAGGTCCGCAATTGCGTTTCAGCTGTTAACCATGATAGGGCTTCTTGCCCGTGTGATCTCGTCCCGGCACTCTTCAGGTAAGGTTGGGATGTGTTCGTGGAGGCCTTGACTCAGTTGGTTCAAATGGTGTAGACGACGGAGAACATCCCTGCAAGGTTTCTAATGATTGAAAGTCCTGGCAGAGAATGAGAGGATAATTGTACAATAGAAAGTTTGGCGAACCACATCTTATCAAACATGACAAGCTGATTTCAGCAGACAGAGAAACAGAGGATCGGGGAACAGTCGTGTATGATCGGACCTATTTTCTCTGTTGAGATGATTCTGACGGCAGAGCTATCTGAAAACTCCGCTCGATTGTGTGAATGTGTATCTAGTCTGACTGACAGCCGCTTTTCAGTGCACGCCTCCGACTGAGATACTGTATCCACACCTGAATTCTGCGTCAATGGAGACGTTGCGCATAGTCACACAGACTTCTGTCAACAGATTTCCCTGTAGATCACGTTTTACAAGGTCATGTGGCCAAGGTTTGCGCTGCTTTTGGATGCCTTGATAGATGTTTCTGAAACAGCCGCAGCCCGAAGTTGAAAACAAGGCTGATTGTCCACCTTGCATTGGTGCTGTCCACATTGTTGTACAGCAGTGAGACCTGAACATTGTACCAACGAATTTTCCGATACCTCATACGCTTTCATACGCGATATCCAATGCACATCGAGAGTATTGAATAGTCCGATATGGTTCCGAACTCCCAATTTCTTGGGCCATCAGACTCGGACGGGGCTCAATGAGCTTCGTTGTCTGAGACACTTCCGTATGACGACCGACGGACGAATTCGAAAGCGGCTGCTATATGAGGGACTCAACGCATGTTATGAAAATCCTGGTGGTTGGAAGCTGGGATACCAGGATGTTATTCAAGTGGGTGTTTCGCATCGTAGTGACGATTTTAGTTCTTGAAAGGACTGAACCCTGAATCTGACCGTCTGGAGTAGCGCGACTCGAACTGACTATCGAAGGGTTGGTGAGCGACAGTTGCGTGGTCGTGAATTCAGGTGAATGAGAGGTAGAGGGATTGTAGGTGCCATAGATCATGTTGACGTGGTCATACTTGCGTCGCGACGAGTGCGCTGGCCAAGTCAGATTGGTAAGCATTCAAAGCAACGTTAGACACGAGCAACTTACGTCATATATATATATATATATATATATATATATATATATATATACGCTCCTGTCGATAAATAACCCACGTTGTTTGGTGACCCACTTGCTCTCCTCTCCAGAAACCTATACCATTGTGGCCTTCTACCTTCTCTTTTTTTTTGATGCACTGTATGCTGCAGGTTTTGCTTGGTTCTCAGTACAAATTCGGGTTTTCCTCTTTCTTCCCAATTTGATATCTAGTATGTGTCAGTATATATTCTTGCGTTGAATCACTTCTGGCCTTATATTTTCACAGTCTATTTTTCCTACCTTACTTCTTAATATTGAAGTCTGTTTTTTGTGTGTCCTAGAGATAGCGGTTTCATTTTCATTCTAGCTCACCAACTAGCTAATCAGCGTTGATCGTATGGACCACAAAAGACTCTTCACACGTCTCCGGGTTTACAGAAGATAAATGGAACCATAAGTGGTACAACGCAAGACACTCGTGGTGAGTGTTATACGCAGGCGTCCTTCGGTCTCAGTCATTTTGACATGTTAATCCGAAACGGCTGCCACCACCCGTGTATATCAAGTCTGCGCTTGGTAACCTTAATGGTTGACTCTGTCGCTACATTTTCTGGGAAGGTCTTCCGAAGTGGGTGCACCCAGACTTAGCGTTGTTTGTAAGACAAGCGACTCATTTAGTCATACACCCTTAACATATTACCTTGGAGGTGTCATTTTTGGGTCGTTTTGGGCAACGGGTAGTGTTTAGTGGTGGATCTTCTGTACTGGATTTAAGTCCCCTTTGACATTTCGATGGTTGATGTACGGTTGTCTGTCCAAACAATCTATCTTGACGGGGATGCTAACGGACTGTCGTGATTCGCTTTATTGCTCCCTTCTTTGATGGGAGTAACATTTTTCACGAGATGCAGACAACAAACCTGTCAGCTAGTTGGACATCACCAAAAGGCATTCAGAACTAAACATTACAAACGCTCTGATAATCACCTCAGGTTCCGCTTTGGCTTTCTTAATTGTTGAGGCGCAATTTGGAGATAGATCGAGATCGTGAGCAGCGACTGCTGCCAAGTTAAGTTCACAATTAACTTCTCTCGTCTTTTCGTCTACAGACATGTACTCCTTGTTACGAGAGTAGCTGAGGCGTCTTATTTTACATATAGTCATATTAAACGTCAGTTAACGGTACAAAACACCCAGATCCCTCCAAAACTTTATGTTGTCATGTACTGTTGACTATACGCCAGCTGTCGTATCACACACAGCTTTGTTTAAGCGAAATATCACTTATTTAACCATTTCGTTTATTCTATTGTTCAAAACTTGAGTCCATATACAAAACTGCTTATTTTCTGAGGTTATTTTGAGTTTTGTGCAAAATAAATTGAAATATTAAGAAGAAATTATACTTTTTGTCAATCTGATGTTTTGTAATTATTTTAACTATCTATGATTCCTTACGTCTGTCACTTCTCGGTTTCCAGGTCCCCTTGAAACGGAGTACAAGTGGTAAATTTGATTTCGATTCATCACTTAGCTCATTGAAAGCTTCTCAAAGGTGAGTCAGTCGCTGTACTCTTCAGCGCTGATTGTGTGCTTTGTGCCTGGACGCTCTTTTCACCTTTCGTTTCTTCCTTAACTTAAAATAATTATGTTTTACTGCCTGTCTCACAGCTCGACCTCTGTGTATGATCAGGTCAAGCAGGACGCAGTTCCATTCAACACTGATCTCGACCCATCCGCGTGTGGTAACAGGTCCTCAGAGGTTGCTGTCTCTACCAATCTGTCCAATGTGCAATTACGTCGACGGCCGGCCAGCCTGCGTTTGAATTTACCTACAGAAAATGAACAGAACGGCCGGCATGCATTACCTGGAAGACGTCGTACTTGTCAGACCGAAGTAAACCAGGCTGAGATCAGTTGTAGTGCACCGCCGTCGGGTAGTCGCAATTCCGGTTTGCGATCCTCTGGTCATGATCGGATGGCGAACACGCTGGGTTGTTCACCTGTTTCACACGGGAGTTCACAACATTTGCTGGTGAATTTCGAGGTAAATGAGGGTCAGTCGCGTTTTCGCGTCTTGTGATCGAGTAGCTTCTTCCATCTGGGTTGCGGAGATTACCTAAGTCTTGATAATAATGATGGAACACAGTGGTTTTTTGTGTCAGGCAAAACGATCTGCATATGTGTTACACAAGCGTAGGTGGATCGATTCCACATAGTTTCAACACAGTTTGCATCATTATTCTGAACCGGTCTTCTGGCTTACACTCAGTGAGCGCGATAGTTGATAACCAGATTCTTACGCACATCCGTAGTGCATATGTATGTGATCGTCAATTCGGATCACTTCAGAATACATTTAAAACGTTTGGTAGAGGGATCGCATACATAGTATGGGCCGTTAACCACTAGTACTGTTCGGTTCCTATTCCAACCAGTGGTACAGGCCTACTCACTGTTTTTATGATTTCCACCTTGTTACCAATGTTGTTCGCAAACGTTACCGTAACCCACTTGGTCCTTGATTGAAGACAATAGAAAATACGGTAGCTAATTAGGTTTGTTGGCGAGAATTTTTTCTGTGTGACCAACCTGTTTAGGTAGCCGAAATAATGGGAAGGTAATCTTGCAGGTGTTATCCTACTCTCACCTGTCATTCGGTTGTTTATTTGCAAGATTTGAGCGCCTTCCTTCTGGTTGTTTGTGTTTAGGCATCGTTATTTCAAGTCTCCTTCTCTCTTTTCTCTTCACACCAGGTTTTATTCTCTGTATCATGGATGCATAGCAGTTAAGCGTAACTGTCATACACTGATGCCTTATTCATAATGACAATAAATTCAACACTTTCAGAACCACCATAGCTGTTCCATCGTGTTGATATTCAACACTGTGTTGGTGACCAATTAAATAGATCAGGTGTATATGCCACGTAATTGTGATGCAAACCGTCAGTCATACGGTCGGTGGTTCGAGCTCAGACTGTGTCGATTGACAACTCCCACTGAATATGTTTGGTCAGCATGACGGTATTCTGTTTGCATGGAGCCTAGTACGTCTCGTTGCAACCCACGCTTTGTGATGTAACTGCTGATAAATCAGCAACTTATTCAAGCGACTGTGAAGTATGGTATTTGGCTTATCCTCACCTTCTTAGATAGCTTCATCAACCGTGTAAATTGACACAAGATCATTTATCGTATTGGAAAATCCTTTCTGGAAAATACCACTTTTCCAAATCAAACTGAAAAGGTTGCTTCGGAAGGCCGAATATCCAGTCTAGATGCATTTGTACAATCGCAAAAGCTGAATATTGATCTAACAAAGAGTTATATCAGAAGGTTTTCTCAAAAGTGAATTGTGGCTAACCAGTAAATGTGTAAGATAGAATGAATTATTGATAGGTTATGTGATGTCGTACGCGCAAACAGCATTATATATTTTCGTCTTGTAAAGAAGTGAAACTAAATTGAAATAGATCAGATTGAAAAAGGGGAAGATTGGAATCAAAATATTCTCTGAGTCATTCTATCGTAAGCAAAAGTCCGGTGAATAATGATGAATTCGTTCGGCAATGTTCGAAACACACCGGTTCATTTGGAAACGTGATCGACTACTTTTACCAAGGGTGCACTATCTTTCCCAAGATGTACAGGAAAATTATTGAGGGGTCAGTGCAGTGAGCGTAAAAGGACACTCGTTGATAAAACAATAGGTTAGTGATGTAGACTAGTTTTTTGAGGTGCAAAACATAAAAAGGTACCATTGTCACTTTAGTGGGAACGGTTGTAACAGTGGTCAAATAGGTTTATACGGTACAGTACCGCTCACGTAGTTGAACGAAGGCGATGGGATAACAAATTTATGCTGGACAGAAAACAAGCTGCGGTCGATGGAAAGAGTGTGATAGCATTAGCCTTTAGGGAGCGAAATCAAAACATCCTGATGCTTAGAAGTTTAAGGCACGTAGGTAAGCGTATTGCCGTTTTTGCCATTATTAGGTCAATATTACTTATATTGGTAGTTCCTTATTCGACCTGTTTGAGAAGTTACATCTTTTTCAAACTGGACGATCTGTTTGGTAGTTTATTTGTGACTATGCCCGGTTTAGTCATATAGTCAATAAGTCATTTCTATTTTACGTCTATTTGAATTAATGCATGATCGTTAAACATTGTTCGTGTATCATAGCCGATGGGATCAGTCAAAATGTCACTATAGAGTACATCTTACGTGACCTTACTTGCGTATCCTAAATTCGTTTGAAGACAACTGTTTTAAATTTCCTATTTAGAATTACTGAATTTCGGTGGCATATTTAGAAAAGAGTCAAAGGTAAGGCATTTGCTTAAACAGGGATCAAGATTGGTGGAATGATTTCATCTTGCACAACACCCGAGTTAACTTGCACTGTATAAGTTTGTCCATTTGGGCCAGTAAACCACATTCTGTCAGTGAGCTACTTGTTATTGAATGGTATGAGAGAATGTTCAATACCAATATCTACAACCGTTCTCGAATGAGAAATCAGAATTGTTTGAATTAGGTCGACTTCAGCGTCAACAGTGGAACATAACCGTCAGTACAGAAATTGAAGTTTGCAGTTACGTGGGATTCTGAACACTGTGAGATTCACCATTACTTTCTGAAACACTTTCGGATTCACGGATGCACAACCAATCAGTTGAAATTTTGCTATTTCCTTCCTGAGTATTACACCACTGCTGGTAATCTGGAGTTTCACCGGAAATAGTACAGTTAAGCAAATCAGTGAAAAGTTTCCGACGATTTCAGTGATAGTCCGATTGACCCACGTGGTTTGTGCAGCTTCAGGTTTTTCAGTTAGTTACCCATTAGAAACTAAAAAATTGTCAGCACTTGAAACGATAAAATTTCGATGAAGTGAAACGCTTTCTCGACTACGTGATGTTAAATACAGTTATAACAACAATTCTCACGTGTGACGATTATATTTCTTGCTCATTAATGTTTTTCCATAAGCTTCGTCGAGTGTTGTGGTCTCGTCTTTTATCAAGCGACCTAAAATTTGAACTCGTTGGTGGTTACCGGGTTGCATAATTAGACGGCAATTAGCATTGCAGGAAACCTCCTGTTAGTGTTCTAATCCAGTTTGATTTGTTATAAAAGTTGATGTTTAAAATCTGAGGGCAAACCTGCCTTGGTGAAGTAATTCTTCCTAGTCGTTTACAGGATTATAGTATCTGCTATTTCTTATTGTTTAGCGCACCATCTCGTTCTGAGCCGTATTTGCGCTAGTTTTCAGTTATTTCTTGCTATGTGTAACTTTTTCAACGCGTCGCATGTACGTACATATATTTAACACAAAAACCACATGGATTGACAAACGTGTCACAGTATAAAAAGAAAAAAGCGTGTGAGCCAAAAAAAGGAAAAAGGTGTTGAATGATAAAGATTAAAAAATTACACCGCTGCACACAAGGATTCGCAACACGGGCGGCGTCAACTTCTTTTTTTCCGCCATATCGGACAGCATCCTCAATCAAAGATGTTCATTGTCCTTCGGACCCCAGTCAGGAAGCCGGGAGCGCTCTGCTGAAGCAAACTTCAGCGTGAGTGTCTTCGTGACTCAAAACCGTCATTCGCTGGCCACCAAGCTGCCACTTCCAGCCCAACCCACCACTTGCAGACGAGGCACAATGTGGCAGGTGCTAAGCTGGCATTCGTAGGAAGTGGCGAAGCAATAAAGTCTGTGAGACGAGATCAATGTGCTTAAGGGCCGACAGAGTCGATCTTTTCCGAAGACACATCGGAGAAAGTCTCCATTGCTGACAAGGTGTTCCCACCACATACCACTAGTGCTTCGGAAACACCGATGGTCAAAAACGGTAACCCTGTGAAAATGCTCTGCACGAATGGATCAGGTTTCGCAGCCGTACAGTAGAACTTCTTCCCGTTTTTCACAGAAAAACTGAGATCATGTCGATGCCACAGATGGCGTAAGTTGGCAAACACTATTCGAGCATTAGCTATGTGATTTGTGATATCATCAGACATCCCACCAGCGCTGATGCAACTCCCAGAATGAATTAACTTCCCAACTAACTCCAACGGCTCACCATCAGGGGTGAGAGCAGGCACATAGTCCTGCCAATCTCGCAACGACACTGTGCACTCAGTAGGTGCAAAAACCATACCAAACTGTCGAACTGAGGCCTCTCGTTTTTCTAAGATGTTATGAGCTCTCTATGAACCTTTACAGATTAGATCAGTGGCGTCTGCATATTCTGTCTCTCGGAGTCGAATGCCTGAGGGCATTTCCATATCATCATATTTGCAGTTTGTCATGGCACACTCTAGGATCTCGTTTACTGTAAAGTTGAGTAGGCGGGAGAGGTTGGGCAACCTTGTCACATTCCACTTGAGGTGCTATAGGTCAGCGATGCGCTGCCGTAACTCCTAACCCTGTCTTAAGTTTGACAGTAACTTGCCTCCAGGATGTTCACATACTTCTCATGTACATCTCTCCTCGATAGACAGTACCAAAGTACAACTCTGTCAATTAAATCGTGCTGTATATAACTGGCATGTTGTACGTTTTCCACTGGTGAGAATAAACAGGATGTTAATATATCGCAATATATGTCTTCTTTCTGTTTTGATGAAGTGGAAATGCTCAGCCCGGCGTCTTAACCCTCGTTGCATGTTATGAGTAGGCTTACCATTGGCTTCGCGGATTACTTCGCTCATAACTGGCTTCTTGCTACCAGCTGATCGAATGAAATGGAAACGCTTTCGAGAGTTCCGGGCAGCAGCGGCTTGTTCTATTTCGATAACGTGTTGTGTCCATCAGGTCTCCCGATCCTCTCGTAGTTGCTTCCGGAGCTTCAAGCAAGTAGCTTTGCGGGCCGAGTTGTACTCACTGCTGAGTGGAGTATTCCAGCGAGCGTCGACAAGTTTCAGTGATCGAATAGTGATCCAGCGGTTGGCAGCTGAACGAATAGTAGTACCACACCAGGTAGTACCGCACTTATGCATTGCATGCCGTATATGTGCTCAACATGCTTTAGTGTCGTCTGGTAGGTGGAGTCCTAGAATGGAAGCAAGCGCACTCCGGCAATTATAGAGTGCTCGTGTCTCTGCTAGTTTAGATGCGTCATTTTGTGGTTGACGGCGAATTGGCCCCTCACCAAGGCGCAGAGCGCACATGCCAGTACATGATCTGAATCCGCACGTATGCTCCAGATTGAATTGCAGTCTTGAAAACAGCCACGCCACCGAAAGCTGAAGGTCATGTGGTCAATCTGTGTCCATGATTGACTCAGTGGTGGGGGTCACCAGGTGGCACACCGACATCTAGAACGTCGAAGGTTATTAGTTCCCAGAATCAGACCGTTGTCAGCACAGATCTGCAACATTGTCTGTTCGACGGGTACCGTAAGGATGTGGACCACTCAAGTCACGCTCGTCAGCGCTTAGCTTGCCTACTTTAGTGTTCACTTCTTCAGCCAGTACTACAACGCCTGTGCGTCACGTGATTTTGTAGATGGTTAGTGAGCTGGTGATAAAAATTATCTTTGGCTGCGTCTGGACTACACTCTGTGAGGTCATTTTTGGCAACAACCTACAAGCAACGTTCGTGATGGGCAACTCTCGGTGCTCTAACCATACCTTCCGGTCTGACAACACAATATAGCTGTTGACGGGCACGCAGCGCCTTCTCTGCGTATGCGTTTAAGGCGGTTCCGACACCGGTTTGGCTAGTGGTTTGAGCCACAGGGCTTTCAGACAACCGCACATCGTACGTGAAGAGTGAAGCGGCTGAAGAGCTGTAGTACTGAGCTAGAATCCGGAAGCCGTGTTTCAGCAGAACAGCAATTACCGGTGGCGAGAGTCTCCAAAGTACGTGTAAGACTTGCCTACTGACTTGTTTGCATAGGTTTTCGGACAATAGAGGTGGCAAGCTCAAATGGTTTTCTGGGGCGAGTAGGGGCTTGTGTACTTCAAACGAAAGAAATTTTGTGTTTGACACTGTCATTCTGGTTGTGTTTTTCGCCCTCCAGCGGCAAACGAGGTGAGTCTGCGATGTATGTTTGGAAATAGAATTGGAGAGTTAACAAAGGAGAAGGAGGTGGGACAAATTGGTTTGGTGTGGTAGAATATGACATAGGAGCAAAGCTGACCATTGACACCTCGGCCAAAAAGTTGTGATGAGGAGACGACAAAATTTATAACTAATATAAGTTTTATTTCATAGTTGTGAGGGCAAAATTCTTCTCGGTTACCTAGGCGCCAAAGAAGGGTGTTGGCTCGAGAGGCCGCACCCGGAGTCTTTAGTTCAAAAGAAACCTAACTCAGGAAACAGCGGGACGAAGCAAAGATTTTGCCATCCATTGCGGACTGGTGACCAATTGTGGTTCAGTTTATACGCCCTTCAGATAGTCCATCCATCCTGGATGCCTAGCTCACCCTGCAGGAGGTTGTGATGGAAGCAGCTCATTAGTTAGAGGATTCATTAAAGAAGTCGGATCTAATGTAATTTATCTGTCCGACCGACAAGGCTGTTGCGACAGTTCCGTCCTATTGTCGGGGTCCGGTGACCACATTGGTTCGTTTGCCTTTTAAATGATGTTCAGCCATTCAAAGTACCCGGCTAATCTTGCGTACTCGTTAGAGCCAGTGATCAGGAAGTTGATTTGTACGCCTGCTTCAGAATTTGTCCATAGTTGCAGAGACTGGAGTTGTCCGTATATCATACAGTCAGCATACCAGACGGACGGCATGCTGTCAGGGAGCCCATGTGCTCTAGTTGATGCACGTGAAACCCTTTTGTGGCCGGGAGACACGTCGTAGTACCGTCAACGAGCTTATATGGTGTTTTATATGAGACCAAGCTGCCAACCGTGAATCCAACACGCTCCGGTGGTACTACCGCTCATTGTACGCGACTGTTTATACGTCGGGAGAACCGCGCCTGTTTCGCAGTTGACCCTCATGTGGAAGACCGTTCCTCAACCCGCAGCTTGAGGATGCACCTGCTTACCCGAGTATCGTCCTGTTTTTCACACTTTGAACTGTGTTTTCGCGTGAGAAATAATGTTTTACGGACAGCGTCCCTTACTCTTACGCAGCTAACTGGAAGTTTCCTGAAGCCGTTATCCTCTTGTTTCGACGGATGCTAAGACAACACTGTCGTGTGAGTTTAGTCACTCATACTTAGATGATTAGATCGTGTATTAAGGATGTCAGCTGTTCGTCTACTGCATCGGCCGTTTTTGCTGATGCCTAGTTTGGCTGGCCTATTATTCAATCAATCAAAAGGTTAACCGGTGTGGATCGGGCTAATCTCTCGGGCGTAGGCCGTCGTGATTCACGGTTTGTGTGATCAGAGACTTTAGGTCAGATGATTGCTAATTGGGCCCAGTGATGTGGGTGTTGTGGCCAATTTGTTTGCGAGGTTAGTACCGTTAGAGGTGCAGGGCATTGAATTTCGTAAGGAAGCTTGCCGATGATGTCTTACTTTCACTTACGATTCGGCTGTTTGTTTGCAGAATGTAGTCACTTTGGTGTTGAATGATTCCGCTTAGACGTAGTTGTGTTTAGTTGTTAAGTCCTGTCGATACTGTTTGTTTTGCTTCTTAGTTAGCATTTGTTTATTTTCTCCATGGTTGCATGACAATGAAGCATTAGTGTGCTACTACATGCATTACTGTCCATGATGCTGCCAATGAAACACTTTGAGCGGACGGCCTGTCATGTTCTCATCTTGACCTTGAGGTGCAATGTTGTCCTGAGCATGACCATTACTCATACAGTCAATTAGCTTGCGCGTTGTTGACACAGTTTAGTCAGTTGTTTTGGTTCCGTCACGCACTTCCTCCCGTTAAATGTGTCGGAAATATAAACTGTTTACTACAAATCCATCCCACGTTTAAAACTGCAGACGACGACGGCTTTTCTGTTCGTAACTTTTGTGGGTCCCATTCATGTCATGATGTGTTGAGCAGTCGTTCACCGGCTAATTGGGCTCAGTGTCATAAGTGTTGCCGTTGGTTGGCTGAGTTTTCTGTGAAGTCTGTGATTAATGCGGTACCTTACAGCTCTACTGTTTGTTTGTAAGCTCATGACATTTCGATCGTGAATGTTTGAATGTATACTTATTTTTGTTTCACGTTGAACATCACCCACAATTGATCGCAGCTGTCGCATTCCCGTAGATTTTTAACTCAACCCCTTTCGAAAAGAAGCACTAGGCTCGAGTTTTGCTCTCATTAGAGCTCGTCAGTAGTGCATATCCATGCCACTACCGAGACTAGAACTCCGGCCATGCTGTTCATGAGGCAACCGTATTTACCACTGCGCCATTGACCTCACGTTAAGCACGACCGAATTATCATGTGAAATGGTCAACTACTTTCGCTTGTGAGTAGTGATCAGATTGCCCGGTCGTCTCGATAGGAGACACAGTTACTGTTTAACTCCAATCGATAACCCCGCGATTAGGACTTCCTAGACAGGTCGAAATCTCCGGTCTCATTAAACCTGCTGGGCGATATTTTAAATTATTGATGAGTAGTGGGGGGTTTGGTTAATTTCAAGTTGAACATCACCCACAATTGGTCGCAGTTTTCACATTCCCATAGACTCTTCAGCCGGCCCCTTTTGTAATTAAATCCCTCCTCCTCTTCCTTTTTTCTATCAGCTAAGCCATATGTGATTGTATGGTAGTTGTGCGTCAGCGCGAACTGTTGATGTGTTGCTGTATTTGGTGACGATTTTGAGAATTTTCTGCACCCCTGCCTGTTAGACTGCTGATTCAGTAACGCTCTTCATGGTTTAAGCATCCGCTTTTTCTAGCTCGTACTGTTTTTTAAAGGAATTTTGTCAAGCGATAAGTGTCGTTATTTAACGATTCTTTTCCTGTTCGTCTAGGTCTTCTAGGGGGCATATTATCTCACGAATCAATCATCCGTGTCTACATACCAATAACTGGTGTTTAACACTTCGTCTAGAATACTAGGGTTGTCTTGGTCTGTCACATGACCGCATCGGCTCTTTCACATGCATGACACAGTATGTCAGGAGACGATCGCGTGTATGTTGTAATGTTCGGTATACTCAGATTTTTCTCGTTCTTTTCACTCTTCGATGTTTGCATCTTTAATGGTTCCATCATTTCCCCCCGCACCCTCTCACAATCTCAGTTTGACAACATTGTATTTAAAGAACGTTTGGAAAACAAGTTTGCTTTCGATGTTCAATCCTTAGGCCAAATGCAATTCGTACAGTACAATTTCGCGATACCACTCATTTATCACATGGGCAAAACTTCACGCGAATACACACAATTGAACAGACTACGCGATTCTACTTTCCATTTTGCTACCCAGTGTTGTTCTGCACAGACAACTTACGTAGATCTCACGAATGTGCTTGATCTGACACTGAGGACAAGTCGTTAGTTTGATAATAAAACACTCAAAAAAGTCTGTTTGCTGCACGTCCTTCGTATGACTAACGGAGTATATTTACGCGCCTTCGCATTATCCTCGTCTCAACAAATACTGTGCTATTATTCAGATGCACCGTGGTTTGATCGTCATAATCTTCGTCATCATCACCATCGTAGACAGCAATACATCAATGGTTCTCACTGATGCTTAATTGCCATACAGCTACGAGGATAAAAGCAAGCCTTGGTCAGGGAGACAAATAATCCCGAACGGAACTATCCTAACTACTAAAAATAGTTACTTGTATGTTCAAACATTCAACATCAAGATGACTACACCTTGTAAACAAACAACCAAGCTATAGATGATACATTGTCTGTCCAGTTAGTCATCTCTAAATTTGAAAGCTCATCATTGCTGCTTAGAGAATAGTTAAACGCCAGATGGATGAAATGTATGCACGTATGTTTTCCTTTGTGTATCTCGTTCTTGTCTACATTCATTAACCGTTTCTGCTTCTGTCGTCTATTTGGTTCCAATTTAACAAAATAGACAATCCTCTGTATCATATGGTGCTCCACCGAGATAAATTTGACATACAGTCCACACGGCTATCTGCTGTGTTGGCCACCTTTGCATTGGCCTAAGTTTTTACTCCCAAATATCGTGTGTCCTTTGGTTAGTGATGGATTGCTTACCATCGATATTTTTCCATTTTTCCAGGCCGATTCGCTTAGACTCATTTGCTCTCGTGGGCATTAGATTTTCATCCTCAAGCCTTAATAATGCACCTTATAAAGAGATTTACCTGATGATTGTAGTCTATCACTCGAGGTAATTATCGAGCGTATGCATGATGTAGTGAATTCAAGAGTGATCAACTTACTTGTTGCACGCGGTTACTGTTCATGTCGATTTGTGAATTCACATGAACTTACGTGTTATGGCTCATTTGAAGCTCTGTGTCGCGTACCATTCGCTACATTATTCCCACGTCCATCATTACGTGCTTCTGCTGTCATTATCGATTTTCCGAAACAGTAGCTGTCAGCAACTGTGCACATTGTACAATTGGTTCGTGGTGTTCACGCTAGTTTATAAGGTCCTCATGGAACGTTTCGTGAATTCCTAGGTCAACTGAATTATGATGTGTACATAGACTGTCCTTGCAAGATGTAACGGTTGTCGCTGGATTGCGATTATGGCATCATCAGTGGTAACATATCAGAGTTTTCCGTTGATGTTTGTTGGTTATGCATGTGCAAGAAAAGGTAAAAATCAGGAACGAGGATTATGAGGCTTAACTTCCGAAATCCCTCTTTTGAAACCTAAATATTCACTGTCAAGGTATCTACACCTTGCAGGCAAACAACCCAGTTGCAACTGAGAGTAATACGGCAATAAAGCCTCACTTGTTGTCATTACTTCTCAAGCAACTGAGTCAAACAACGACCAAATTAGTGCCGCTGAACACGATGTCACCTCATCTCCTATTGTTTCTAGCGCACCACAAGTGCATCAACTTGTAAGACAAACACTATCTTCCATTCTCAAACTACTAACGGCTGCCTTCGTTTTCCTGCGCCACTTCATCACCTGGCCATCAAATGTCCTGTGTGAGTAAGCTGTGTGTCTGGCATGCGCCCACCAGCACCTTCACATAATGTGCATACCGTTCAAGCTATTTAGGCAGGATAACCGAAAGGACGAGGTAGGAATTTTTGCCAACCTAGGAGAGAGGTCTCTCATTGAAAACTCGCGGTTGACAATTGTATTGAGGCACAAAACTCGTAGATACCTGAGCATTCAATCGTCATTCCTCACCGTGGGTAGATACGTGGCATCCTTACCTTGTGCGTATGCATATCTAGGTAAATAAAACATTGTTAGTTGAACTGGATAAAAAGCCGGAGTTAATCTTCTAAAGTCATTTACCACTTATGTGAACGTCAGTCTACACCTCCTGTATCCGGAGTGCTGCTAATCAGATTGATGTACAATCCTCTGGATCGCGCCAGCAAGCTTGGGGGAAGAAGTTTGTCAACTACACCTTCTGTCAAAAATTTCATTCTGAAGCGCTCACTTTTGTGTTACCGTTTTCGTTGACAACAACGGCTCGGGAGACGAAATACTGGTTAAAAACACGCTGGATGATGTGGGCGACAGCTCAGTCAGTTGATTCCCATATTGAAAAGTGTCATCGCGTTTTACCTCGTTCTGGCTGTTTCTCGTCTAGCAAATTGTGGATTGACCACAATCCGTCTTTCCATTACGGTCTTTGAGACCACAACATTTGTTTAAAATCCGGACTCAGAATACTGTATCAAGCATGCAACGAAAACAACAGATCATCAGTCTGGCAACTGTTAAGCTTGGACATCAGGTGGCTTCTTTAAAGGCAATCATACGTGAACGACAGCCATCGTTGATCTTGTGTTAAGAAAACCAGACATTGTCACTGTTGTATTACGGAGAACCGAACAATAGTCGACCGACAGTTTAACAAGGAAAGAAGACGAAGACGATACAGCTCAGGTTTTGTAGTTCGAAGCTCTTTGCTGCACTCTACAGAACAGCATACTGCAGGGTTAAATATCATCTTCTCTGTCTGTGTATCTTCCACATCTGTCAGGTCCTGTGAACAAGTTTGTTAAAGTAATAAACCGGACCAACTGAGGCTAGTTTTCCCTCAACTATTCGTCAGTAGTTGTCGACTTGAACGCCTGAACAGGACCCAAACGGGACTATTGCACTGGGTTAGATGGGCCACCTAGATCCTTTGGGATTAGTATCTCTGAGTAACGGCGCCACTGCTTACTGTTTCCTGTCATATCTAACAACATTTTTTGACCGTTGTTTTTCCCTTGACTCTTGGGTCTCAAGCTGATGAAGCACATTCTGTTGACAATGTTTTCTTGCCTTGCGGATCAGCCATCGTTTCCTCACCGAACTGAATTTTTTAGCCTATCCCGGGTTCACGAATCGATTGTTGGGTTTTTAACTGTGGGCCTATTTGTGTCGTTGAGTGATGCGAGAAACATGTTCGAATCAACGAAATTGATGACCTGAGATCCCGTTAGACACAACTGTGCTCCAACTTTTACCCTCTTCTTATCGTAATCATCATCACAGCAGCCATGAACCTGACCAAAAGGTACGGTGGCTCGGGCCACCGCTCACCTCAACAGTGACGTGGAATATCGTAGAAGAAAACGTTACTAAGGCAGTTGAGAATTATTAAGAGACGACTAAGCGGAAGAACTAGAAATGGTATGGATACAGGTAAGTCATTGACTGCGACACACTGCCATCTCGGATAGCGTCTCTAACCAGTAGTTTGAGTGATCACGAGGACCCCCATCCAGGCAGGCGCTACCTGCCCCCTCTGCTCAGTGGGGCAGTCAGGGTCTTCATATTTTATGACCGCGTTGTTGCTTGATCACCACGCGGTTTTACCCAGCTGTTGGTGGCCTTAGTATACAATGCCCGGTACGGTAAACGACCAGATGACAAACGGAGTACGTGACCTAACCATCGCAAGCTGTGTACCGTGATTAATTGACAGATTGATCGCGCATCCCGAGCGTTCCGGAATACGGGTCGGCGAACTGCCGTATTGCTCATGCGATCAGTCCACTTAATGTGAGCTAATTGGCGAAGACAACGATGGTCAGACACCACAAGCTGGTTGATATCTTCCTTGCGAACAGGCCACGTTTCCGAACCATAAAGCAAAATGGAACGCACACAGGCATTATATACCCTTCCTTTCAGCGACAACCGGACATCTTTTCGATGCCACAGATGACGCAGTCTGGCAAAGGCAACTCGTGTCTTTGCTATTCTCGCTGATATCTCATCAGCAATATTACAGGTTGACGAGATGGTGCTACCCAAGTCTGCGAAACTGTTCACAGTCTCAAGCGGGTTATCTGCAATGAAGAAAGTAGGAGTTGAAATGCCCCAGTCTTGAAGCAGTACTTTGCACTTTGAAGGTGCAAAGCGCATTCCATACAAACCAGCTCGGTCACTCAACCTGTTCAGCATGGTCTGCACGTCTTCGGCAGAGAGGCTAAGTAAGAAAATGTCATCCGTGTACTCCTGATCAGTCAATCTAGCGCCATGAAAAAGCTCAACATCAAGCCCACTGTATTCCCGAAGCTCACCCTCCAGAATGTCGTCCATGACAAAATTGAAGAGGAAGGGGAAATCGGACACCCCTGAAGAACACCACTAGAAGTGATGAACGCCCGAGACAGTTGTCCATAAACTCTCACTCTGCTTGCAGAGTGGGCATACAGTGATCTCAAGAGATTCACGTATTTCTCTGGTACTCCCTTGTTAAGGAGACAGCTTCAGAGAACGTTACGAGCAACTGAGTCGAAAGCAGCCTTTAGATCCGGAAATACCAAGACCGTCGGCTGTATGTAAGATTGCCGATGTTCCAAGATTAGTTGCAAAATAAAAGTTTGATCAACGCACCCCCGACGGGATGGGAATCCTGTCTGTTCTTCGCGTATCTGACCTTCTCTAAGCTTAGTGAGCTGTCGTAAAGTGATGCCAGTGAGTGACTTGGACGCAAAAAGACACTAAACTGATGTTTCTGTGGTTGTCACATAGACTTCGGACCCCCTTTTTGAAAATGGAAATTACTGTTGGTAAGCCCCAATCGCGAGGCATCTCCTCAGTTTTCCAAATTGTCTGGAGGAGTTGCGTCAGTTCTTATAGCAACCTCTTCCCGCCATCCTTGAACAGAGATGGAGAGAGGAGGTCTGGTCCAGGAGCCTTATTACGCTTCAATAGCTCTTTTCGTCTAAATGTTTCCTGTTTACTTTTCAATTTTGTAAATCATGTCGTTTTATTCCATGGTGCTTCCCATAAGCCCTTTTTCGTAATAGTTACTGTCATCAATACATCCATTAACTTCTGGGAGACTGGTCTATTCGAACTGTTATGACTGTTCACTTGTAATCATTACTCACAAGTGAAGGCGATTGACATGATAACTCAATCGAGCCTAATATGAAGCCATTAGCATATTGGTCACCACAGTTGCCTCGTGAAAGTATAGCCGAAGCTCAAATTCCAGTCATAACAAGTTATGATCGTCATTATTTTCAATTTTGAGCTATACCTGGAGCTCAGACTGCCGTTTCTGACAGTGGGCCAATCAAAAATGCTTGCAGAAGAAAAAAAGGGAGAGAACGAAACCGGTTGATCTTCAAGAAGCAGGTGGGTCAACGAGTTTGCAGGCACAGGTTCGCCATTGACTGCGACACACTGCCGTGCTAGTGTTCCCAGGCAGCGGCTTGGATGACCGCGGATCTCCTAACCAGGTGGACGAGCTCTAATCAGAACTAAATTCGAATCTGATGCTTGTTTTCAACAGAAGCTGACTGGAAAGTTTATATGAATGCGAATGCTATAGTCAACTGTGAGTGGCGATTAACTTAAGCTTATGATCGGATTACCTCATCCTGTGTTTGACCACAATCAGGTCTGTATATAAAATCTGAAACTCTCGTGACCATCGCCCATTGTCTACCAGCATTCACGTCATTTA
Source organism: Paragonimus heterotremus (assembly GCA_013368495.1). NCBI lineage: Eukaryota > Metazoa > Platyhelminthes > Trematoda > Plagiorchiida > Troglotrematidae > Paragonimus > Paragonimus heterotremus. The sequence continues at coordinate 21,049 of LUCH01007130.1, forward strand.
CATCAGATTAGCAGCTCATCGAGACTATTCTACTGGTGACTAGGCTCAAATTAGCGACTCCTGTTAACCACTCGTAGCTAGTTCATTTCCATATTTTTAATAAGTAGGTGTTTTCTAGCCCTCAAAGCCGGGTTTATCTGATAAATAATTTTAATGTGTTCATTCCGTTGATTTTCTGAACCCCGCTTTATCGTTTAACAATTTCTCATTCAGGCCTCATGATAACTTCTAGTGTTCTGCTAATCCGATTGCAGGAAAGCATGCTCAACGGACGTATTCATCCTGTTGGGCAAGTGGATGGGTTCACACTGGAACTTGGTGCCAGTGGATCGTTCTTCCCAGCCCACGAACGCGTCCCATTAAAAACGTACTTCTTCAACTTGTCTGACGACAATAAACCCTCCCCTTATCTGGGCTACGCAGACTTGCGCCACCTTCGCAACGGAAAGGGTTATCACGTGCCCATGAAAGGCTCTGTTCAGGTTTGTTATGTTTACCGTTTTTTGCACACGCCACCATTGCAATGTGTTAGTGTGTGTGCGTGTACGTTGTATCCGTCTCGCGATACGTTTGACATGCGATCGATTTGTCTGTATTAGTCTGTCTATTGTCTGCTCGGCGGTTATCATTTTCTCACCAATGCGTATCATTCTGTAAGGTGTTTTAATAGTTTATCTCAGTCTTTGTATCTTTTGGGGACACTGCGGACGTTAGTTTAAACCGATGCAGATTGGTTGACACGCAAACATTCTGTCACTTTTACACAAGACAGACAGATTGATTTTATATCGAGCTAAGCTGGCTTATTTTCAGGTTTTAATCGCACTTGTTTTTAAGCTTAGATTGTTATGTTCTGTTTGAATGACCTCATGTTGTATTAGTCAGTCTAAAGCAGTCTAGATTTCGTATGGTAAGCGTCCATATGTACATATCGCTATCTGAGTAGAATTTGTGTACGATTTCGGTACTGGCAGCCTGCGCATACAGTCTAGCCGGATCTCGTCGCATAAGCTGTCCCTGTTGGTAGGTGAATATGACTCCGTCGTCAACCTGGTGTAGTTTTTGAATCTATCATCTGTTAATCAGCTATAGTGCTGTTGTCAAGTTGCTCATGCTTGTGTTAGCTGACTTATGCTCGCTTTATTTTTCATGCTTCAAGCTTACTCTGTTCAACCCGAACAAATTTGTCGTCAAAATGTTTGTCATTGGATACGATTTTGAGGACATGCCACCGAATTCACAAACATTTTTACGTCAGCGTACCGTGTACGTGCCTATTCCCAAGAAGCCGAATTTGACAGAACATTCGTGGACCGAGCCAAACGAGGAGATTCGTTCGTCTGCTGACGAGCCCAGCAAAGTTGGTGATAATTTGTCCGCATCGGATTTATTCTGGCTCTCTTCCAAGCGGTGCGAGAGCGAGCTTACGACATCTTTTTGTTCATCTTCCTCATGTTCCTGCTCGTCACTCTCATCACTCTCCTCTGCCTGCTCATCTTCTTCGTTGGCATCGAACCAAACGGTCAACTCGATCGGCGGCCGTGCGGAACATTCAGTGTGTTTGCGTTACCTTGTTCATTTGAGGTAAGGCGAGGTTAACTCCAATATGAGCACCGCTTCATGTGTTTGACCTTGTTGGGGCGTTATGATCGGCTTCGCGTACATCCACTGGGCACGTTAATCTCAAGTGTCGAGTTATAGACACGTTGAAACAAATGAAGTCGCAGGTTTTCTTCAAATTTGTCATCGAAGTGTGGTGTGTTTGTGTTCCCACGTAGTTAAAATCTCATCCTCGTTGTGGTAGATCATTTTGGTACGTGTTATTCATGTTTTATACCTTATCGTGACAACTATAAACCTTACGTCATTTTACTGACTTAGCAAACAAATAAACAAACCTATGTTATAGAAACGTTACCAGAATTCAGTCAGCTGGGATACGTGTGTCATTCATGCGTTGTTCTACTGTTGACCATTATCAAATGGTGTGTGGTGTTCGCTTTAAGAGCAGTACTTTCTGTCCTCGGTCGCATAGAATATCATTCGCATGTGATTACACCTGTCTTATTCCAGTTACCTTTCTCTGACGGCCACTTTCGAAAATAATCATTTTTTATTAAGCGTTATAAGTAATGCACACTCTTTGAGGACTTTGTCTTTGGTCTCTTGTGCGTTCGAAGGGAGCATCTTGTCCACCATTCTGCTGACTTCCCAGTGAACATAATTGAATCCTCACGTCTAGAAGTTTAGCCACAGTTTCTTATGAGTGCAACCCGGTTGTCTTGAGAGGCGATTACAAGTAACGTTTGAAGTTTTTGTTATTTATTACCTGTAATCATTAATCAAAATTTCTACAAAGTTTAAGTTTCTGGTCCTTATACTACAGAGCACTTGTTGCTACGCAACATACAGGGTCACATGTCAGGTGCATATTGTCAGACAGCCTAAAATTTGACAATTAATATCAACGTTTCAAATATGTCCATTACGATAATGAGAATGAAGACATATAGGCGAACATATGTTTTCGATATATCTTCTTGAGGCCGGTACAATTATATAAAGAGTTAATAGAGTTAGATCGAGATATCGATCAGAA
>LUCH01007131.1:0-22750 GCA_013368495.1 Paragonimus heterotremus
GTCCCTGTTTTCTGATTGGTCACAAACCCTGTAAATGTGGTCTAGTTTGTGACCTTGTTGTCTTCGGATTGAGTGAATCAAAGTGACTCTGTCCGGAGGCCTGTTTTTTCTCTGTGTTCATCCGTTAGCATTGAGTGGTTGAGTTGGCCGGGAAGATTCGTATTAATCTTGTATAGTTCGTAGTCCGTGGTTGAAAACCGTTGAACGTCGTTCCATTATCTACCGTTCCACTAACCGTTATTCGGTTGTCTGTTTTACGTGCTCGTAGGCCGCATATCAAGTTACAACAATATTCCTCCCAAGGATATACTGGACCGACTTACTGTCAAACGTATTGTTCTGTTGCTGTCGTTTAGATCATGTGGGTGGGAGGGATTCTTGCAACTGAGTGATTCTTACATTGAGAGGATTATAGGAGCAAGCCTCTAGTCTGATTCTGTAAATAAGGGATAACGATACTTTCCTCTGCGAAACACGTATAACGCGTGGGAGGATGGATGCTGAGAAAGAACCACTGCTTTTGCACATATTTCAGAAGCGACTGCTTTGGAAGACAGTGAAATGGCTGTTCAAAATTATCCTTTCCAAATAATTCGTACTGTTGCTTACAAAAGTGATCGCTGTAAACAGAAACACAGTAAACGCATGTATGCAAAATACTACGTAGATTTTGAAATACAGAGGCTTAGGAAACATCCTATACATTTGAATGAATGAATGTGTAGCAACCTAATCCGAGACAGTAGACTGACCGACATCTAGAAGACGTTCGCCCGGGTGTGCCTCACGCCAACTGTCCAAATGCTCTTGTTCTTGCAGCTCCATTCGATACTCGTGAAAACGGACCTTGATCACGCTCTGTTAAAGCAAGCCGATGGAAAATAGAGAATGTATCTTTAACGGATTAACAGACACCAGCTAACTGAATCTTAGAGGCGAATGGATAGTGAAAGATACCTCAATAACGCAATCTGTTATGCGGAAAACTGAGTCACTTTCAGTTGCACAAGGTTCGGTTATACAGTAGTCCAATCGGACCAAAAATCATCTCCCTAAAAAAACGCATTCCTGTTTCTCCAGATTGTTTATTGCAGAAATAAATGAAACTACTTCGGTAAAAACCATTTTCGCAAGAAGACCGTCGGATCCATCGAATTAGGGTACGGTATACGTTGTTTGCTAGCTTGGCTATGATTATCCGAAGGTAGTTCGCCCACAATTACTTCATGACTGCACGACTGCAATGTGGTTACCAAAGTGACATCAATAGCAAGATAAACAAAGCATTAAATGAAATTAACAAAATCAGGGAAAATAGTTACGGCTAACTCGACCTGGTTGATAAGCAGACGATCACATGAATAGACAAAGTTGAGTGACGATGACAACTGCAGCACCTTGGGCACCTTCCAGTCGGTCAGGTTCACTCTAATCTGAATCGTTTTAAAACATGTGATCATCAATATCTGAGTTTCGACCCTTCGCATCGGGCGGGAGGGGACCAACGAGAAGACAACGATAAAACTGGGAAGTGGATGTCTGACAGTGTCATGTGAGTACGTTCACTCAAACTTCAAATATGTACAGACTTGGATGGATAGGCCATGTAGTAAGGATGCCGACTAGACGCCTGTCACATCAAACACTTTTTACCAAAACTGCGGCCAACTGGAGTAAAGTGTAAGGTGAACAAAGGATAACCTGGGGCGAAAAAATGAAGTTAATCACCAAAAGGCTAACCACTGTAAGTCAAAGTTGTCTTCCAAGCTGGAGTTCTCGCGACTCATAGGGTCGGTGTTTGCAGACGTTAGAAGAGACAGAAGTCATTCGGCTTAAGTAGCGTAAACATTATCATTTTTTAATTGGGTTGCCTGCGAAGGAAATGCAATTAACGATGCAGTGCAACGAAAGCAGCAGGGAGGTCATGTGACTGAGGACGTCTAAGTTTCACTGATAGGTTGTCTGTTTGTAAAATTAACAAACCTTGATGTTGAATGTTTGAGTTTAAACATAGATGCTTTTAGTATTTATGTTCCAGCTCTTCCATTTATTTCCCTTTACATGGTTGTATGACTGCTATGCACTGTCATCAGGATGATGAGTCTTAATCAGTTCAGCTGGGACCACTGCCGAACAAATTTGACGTAGTGTAGGCAACGTGGTTGAACGTACCAAGCACTATCAACAACAGTTGGTTTAAAACGTTTGATTTAAATGCATCAAAACGTTCAACAGTAGCTGCAGATGAATTCCAATCTCTGGTTAACGAGGATAAGTGCATTACACATATGTTGTTTAATTATGGGATATTTAAACACCATACTCAACAGGTAATTAGTTTAATTTTAAACTACACGCGCAATCACTCCGCAACCAGAAGAAGGTAGACTGCTTGATGAAGTTGGATCGCAAGCGGAATCTGAGGAGGAGGAACCCGACAACAAAGACACTAGCCTAGGTGACTTGGTTTCGAGCATTCAACAAACGGTCAATGGTCTCCAATCAATAAACTGGTGTGTATTGTATACGTACGGGACATTCCCACTGAAATAAACAACGTTCGAATCAACACGCCTGAAGTGAAATAAAGATAGTGCAATAAGGTTGGACTGAGCAGATTCTTCTTCGGAGAACGAGCAATAAATCAAGGCTCACGCACAGGCTGTTTTGAGCGGAACTGCGTCATCCAATGTCAGTTTATGAGACGGGTTTGCTTGTATTGAGTGGTAAGTAAAACAATGTTTGAACGTATGTCGGAGTTAAATTACTGAACTGCTTGAATCAAAGTCACGGAAAATAATGAAGAGCAGGTAATACGACAGCAACAAATAATGTTAATAATGTCATTTCTTTATAAAAAGGATCCTGCTTCTTTAGTAAACTGAGGTTGATTTGTGTCGCGCAGACTCCCATTGTTTTGACCTTTTTCAACGTAATAACGAAATACACGATAAGTAGGAAAAACGTGATTTTTAAACAAGATAATAAAATAATTAACCCCTTTCAAATAAATACCACCTCTGAGCAAAAACCACTGTAACTTTCCCCAAGAGTGGTCGGTAGAAGAAGCGGTTGGGGATAAAAGTCGTAATCACAATTTTTAAATGGGCTAAACACTCATCGGTGTTGCTAGCCTGGAGGACACGTGCATTACTCTAATGGGCATGTAATCGGACATATCACCAAGGTGTACTGATTTTATGGTAAAATCAAGAGACTAAATCAATCAGACTAAATTACAGAAGTCTTAACACCATGTAACTGTTCGTCATGATAGCGCATGTTTGCACAACATAGTGTTAACTATCGATCTCAACGAACGTTGTTCAGTTTTACCAAAGCTAACATCTTCAGTACAAGTAGTCCAAAGTGAACAATCGAACAGTTCAAAGAGTACATACGGACCAACAAAGATTACAGGCTACAAAGAAGAGTTAACCTCGAAAAGAGAAGGCTTGTAAAATATGGCCGCAATATGAGCTACCAAATCCTTACCAGTCTATGTGGAAACAGTTCACCTCATGGCCAGTTTTAACCGGTTAAGACAGACCAAAAACCGAACAGATGTATGTTTCTCTACGTTCGCAATGAAAGTCGACAACTTTTGAGTCACGAGTGGAAGCTCTTGCCCACTGTACTAATTTTAAGTATCGTCTGCAACGAAATGATTGGGATCATTGAAGTGCAGAATGCAAACTCTTTAAGGACATGGATGACACAGCCCACTTCGTGTTTCAAGATTTCCACTGGTTACAAAATGGTAATTGCATTGTACCAGCTCACATGCAGGTGTAATGACGCTTACATAGACAATAACCAAACCGAGCAGCACAAGAACAAACCCCCCAAAAGAGTTAAAAATTGATGAAGGAACAGTCTCAAACAAGTGGACTCGGGACCCGAAATCCCACACCACCGATAACTAAACATCTCATGACAACAGGTCCCAGAATGACCTATTTAGCCTATTCAAAATATAGCTAGGCAAATCAGAACTTGAAGCTAGTGAAATTTGGCGAAGTTCTGCTGTTCTAAACTCGCCAGCCGGTGTTGTGTGCGCTGAAGTGATTGAAGCAATCCATCGGGTTGCCATGGTATTGATTATATAATACTTGGTGTGAGTGCATGCGTGTCCACTCGCTGTCTTACCCTGTTTGTCTGTGTTGTAAACCCTCCTAGACGATACGCTGGTTCGTTCTCGATATAGAGGTGCACTTGATACAAATCGAATTCTCGACACTGTACTGATTAACACGGAAATCTCGGTCCGGAAAATGCCGCAATTGTCCCGCAGTTTGGTTCCCAAGGCAAGCCAAAAGTCGAGTACAAAGGAAACACTTTTGTTCCGCCCGAACAAGTGTGCGTCAAGGTTGACAATTACAAAAAAGTTATAGGGCGCGTAATGATCAAACATTCCCAAGACATCAAAGAGAACAGTTACCGATAAAAAAAAAGAGTTCGGATCGCTAATGAGCACAGCGGTATAAAAAGTATCGACCGATTTGAACAGTTCCGCTAACTAGGACTGAGTCAATCGTTTTTTTCTCTCACGACGAAGGTGGCTTGGAACGGTAACAGTCCTATGTATATGATCCACATTTTTTTTCGTCTGCGACTCGAGTAAACGAGATTTTAACATATCGCAACGTATACCTTCTTTCTGCTTTGACAAGGTTGCATAACAGTTTAGAATGCTTACTGTCGTGTAGATAATTCAGTGAGACCAAAATCACTCCAGTCTGCGTTCATTAGGTACAGTTGGAACGAAGAAGGTTCGAACCGTTAAACGTTCGTATCACGAGCCGGAACTTCCAAGCACGGCGTCACCGAGTGAAAACACTGATGAATGGTTTATCATCGCTTAACTGACCAGCACGGCACAGCCTAACGCAGAATGTCAATCTGCATCGGTTACGCTTAAAAATTGATAGACTGTAGACCTTTTGTGATAATCGTTACGCAATCGCTTTCTTGTCTTTCTTGAATGCACTAAACACGAACGGATGCTCAGAAATAAAATCACTATAATGTGTGATATGCTAACATCCCGATGGACCAGTAGATAAGAACGTAGGTCTTAACATGAGAATTGTCGGCGTAAGTCTCAATCTGATTTTGTAGCTGAAGCATGAAGTGATGTGAATTCTTCAAGATATTCAGTCTAGAGTGAGAACACTTAATTGAAACTGGTTTCGTTTTTTGTTTGGATGTATCAGACATAGAGGATGATCTGAACCAGAGTCCAACGAGTAACTTTCGTGTTACGAGATATAATCTAAGAGGTCAGTAGTAAGAGAATGACAATTTGTGAGCGGTTATCCGAAAAACAGTAACTCCATTAAGGCGTGTTACAAGTAGATGTAGTAGAAAATGAATTCACAATTACAGTTGGTACAAACAAACTGATAAAATGTGATATCTGGCTATATGGAGTAGTCACCTGAAGTATGTCACGTCTTGACTACGAGAATGATGTAAAGGACGGCGCAGGACAGAAAGAGAAAGGGCCTAATGCGACACAGTTTGCTGACCGAAGAGTGCACACTCATCAACATCAGACATCGGCCTACTCATAGTAGCTATCAAATGTATTTGAAACAGAAAGATGTATTTGGTCACCAGGACCAGATGTGTTACGACGGTTCCCTAACATCACTTACACAGAAGAGCATTTGAGTGAGACTGAAGTATGGGTGATTTCAGGATATAAAATGTTGCAAGGCATCCATGATTGCTAGGTTGACTAATGAAAGGAGCAGAGGAGGGTCTGACAATGTAATAGTCGATCTGAAAACAGCACTGCCAATGTTGCTTAACGCCATATAATGTAGACCGGAAACGAGATATTATCACGACGTAGGTAAACCAGCATAAAACATAAGAAACAGAAAATATGGTAATTATAGCTTGCCAAAAATCCCTCGGAATACCTTCAGGATTTTTAATAAAACAGTCAAAAGAAACATGATATTTTCTGGAATACAAACGCATAGTTAACTAGGCTATAACAGAGTGGACACGGTAGGAGACAACGTCATGATAACAATGCAAACAAATATGGATGTTTAGCACCAAGTCTTCATTGTGTTAAAGTGCTGAGACACCATGACAACTGACATTAACACAAATATGTACGTACACGCAGGCACACGGGTAGATAGTTGTAGTTGATGGCACCTCGGTGAACCGAAATAGGCTATTTTTTGTGGTGCGGTACGGCACAATTTAGTAAGGTTCACTTTTTAGACTGTCTTAATTAAACGTTTAGCGACCAAGGATAGATCTGAACTTCATGAAACTGCTGAAAACCAGTCGGGTTTGCAACCACTTTCAGATGTTTATTGATTCAAGTACTCAGAGAGGGATTAGCCCTCACAATGTAGCGTTTCACCATCATTACCATACGATAGACGGTAAAGGACGCGAGATACAACTCGATTACTCTAGTTTCTCACATACTCGACGGTACTCGTAGCAATATGAAAAGGGGGAAACTTACCTTAACGCGAACAGTTTTGTCAACGTTCCAACGCATCACTAATTCATATAGCTGGCCTGAAAGGAACGGAGAGTAAGTGAAAGAGGATGGGAACAGCACCAGAAGAATTCTCAAACACAGCAGTTCACTGACATGAAGATTACCAGATGTTCTCCACATAATTGAAACAAATCGAATATAACGTGTCAGTCAACCATAAGCCACAAAGTTACATATTCCGGTTGGAATACTGAACAGTTCATGTGTCAGCCGGTTGGTCGACATTGATTGCAGTCGCTTGGATAGGACGCGAAACGGGTTTGTAACATAATGATGAACACTGATCAAGCCTTCAAAGTGGTATATCGCGTACCAGGCAACCTATCAAAAGCGATCCGAATCAGAACACTTTGTACTGCCGAGGCGATTGGAATCAGGCTGCTTGCTATCCGTTCGCAAGCATGTTGGACACAGTAATAAACTTCAGAATCGACCGCCTTGAATTCTCAGGTAGGAACCGCTGGCAGAATGCCAGAGAGCTTCCATAGGTAATTATCCCGTGTATTTCATTATAACTGAACCCTTTCGATAGCAGCTCAAAGTGATTTGAGCAACAGCTTCGAATGACACTCCTTTTTGTATGTGGATCAGAAATCAAAATTTATCCACGCACTGGATGAGCTTGTAGAAGCTCAACACTGGTTTCCATTAGTTCAAAAAGGAGGCCGTTTTTTTAATTATAGCACGTGTGTGTGTGTACACATAAGAGACGATCTTATACCTTCACTGTTCAAGAAGAGTGAAGAGGCATGAGTTACGGATTCAATTCATTTGTTTTAGCTAGTCTAATTAACTGAGAGCGACTCCAAAAAACTAGTGTGGATCTGTCACAATTCCCGCGGTTATGAACGAAGATGGGAACATTTGTGGGAAACACAGGGGAAAAGCTCAGATCTCGTCTTAACTAAGGTGTTGGCATCCACCACACTTTGGCAATTAACTACACAGCCTGGTAGGCAGATATTAGGGAAGAGCAGGCACGTTTTCGTTCCGGGGGACGAAACGCGAAACAGATTTTTATCTTCGTCAAACGCCACAACGGAGTCAAGCTTACCGCCAACTAACAATCGCAATGTATCCCGAACACAACATTGTGTTTGACTAGGTTGACCGGTGTGCACTCCGTGAGTCGCTTGGACGCATATGTATGTCAACTAAGTAAGTGAATAGACCGTTGATACCCTATTTTAATATATCTGCTCAGGTTAAAGTCCACGTGGAACTATCAAACACATTCCGAACCAAAAGTTGCCCGATGAAGTTGTTCACTCTCTCCATTCTTGTTCAGTTTCCTCATGGACGAAATAAGGGAGGACAGCCTGCAAAACCAGCGAAATCCATACATCTATGTCTTGCTCGATGAGATAATGACTGAGCTGCATTACGTTGACGACATGGCAATGTTATTTGATAATTTACACAACAAACATTTTGTTGAATAGTACTTTTCATCCTGTCAGGTACGTTAAAATATGTTTTACAAGTTGAAAGTACTGCTCCACGATTGTGGTAATAACGTCGGTTGCAACCTCCATAAGAGAGTACTGGAGGTTGCACAATTGGAAGCCGCATCACGAAAGACAGTAGAGACACAAGAAAGTTTAATCGCGGCTTGTATACCTAAGGTTATAACAGTGTTCTACAACTGGGAGTCAAAAATCTGCATCATTTAAACGTAGGAAAATAGTTAGGATAGCCTGCCCCTACGATTGCGAAATGTGGTCGCCACCGGTTAACGGTATACTGTATTGAAGTATAGGATCACCAATGTGTACGCTCAATCGCAAGCATCAACTAGCATCAGCGGACAAACAATCCGTAGGTTCTGATCGTGATAGTCAGACTTCATTTGCCTACGCCCATAAATATGAAGAGTTATGGGTTCAGCCGATCTGATAAGAAGGCTAACAACGTCATGCGCGCTAGTTGCCTAGTTGTCAACTTACTGGCGTGCAGTGCATGGGCGCCATTTGGTGATTTGGAAAAGAGAAACAAAAGTAGCCACTAAGTCAGGAATGACGGTTCGTGTTTAACTCCTCGTGATTCAATTCGTCTCTGACTGGAAGTATTTGGAAATATAGCATGCGAATAATCGTTAACCAATCGGGTTGGCTGTGAAGTAGGTGAAATAATGAAGCGGGGTAGGGAATTTGGCAAATGAAGCTGTTGAGCGGATACTCTTAGGACTGAGTTGTTAATTTACAAGATATAGGCACCTGGTCATTGAAGTTTTGACGTTAGACAGACGGATTTAAATACATAAGTCTTATCTCTTTTCCTTGTTCTATTCTGAAACCGGAGTCAGATATTCTTGTTCCAGTTACAAAGCAGTTAGACATCAGTTTCAATCACTAGTGTATTGCTATCGATGATGACGATTGGGCGTTAAAGTGCACATGTATGCAAGTGTACGATATAAAGTGGAACCGTAAGTTTCACCTCATAGCATCTAAATCCTCGTGAATAAAGAAAGGACGAACAACTGTGTAGTTAGCAAACACACAAGGAAAGAAACACCAATGATCACAGGCATATCTGTACTGTCGGCGTCTCGATTTTCAGTTTCATGTATGATTAGACCACCAGTCGTTTGAATGGAAGCACAGTAGCTACGGCGGACACTTACCCTGGTTCAAATAGGTGAGGGAAGCCTCATTGTAGCGAATTGCTGAAGATGTCGGAGCTTTCAGAATGCAACAGAAGCTGGTTAAGAAAGAGAGGGGGAGAGAAAGACACAGACGAGGAACGGCGTGACAAACCAAATAAGGAAAATCATCACAGACGGGACATGACGCAAATCCAAAAAATGCACTACACCGGTTACAGTGAATGGTTAGTCAAGAGAGCAATTCGAACGAAATTTCCAAGATATGCATCACAAGAAGACAGTTTTGCAATCCAGATGGTCTTCGGTTACTCAGAATCAGGATAATTACAAAACATGTCCAAGATGTTTAGGTAAGTAGGAACAAACAAAGTAGATTTTTGAAGAAAGTAGCACAGCCAGAATGTTAGACACAAATGCACAAACAACCGTGTCAAAACAGAAGGAAGTGTGGGAGTGTGACGCGACTAGTCAGTCAAAGTTACAAATAACGGGTGGCCATGCCATACATGTTTGGATAAGCAATGAATGATCACAGTAACCTCATTTCTTTCCTTACACGCATAATAAAGAATACACCAAAAAGATGAGGATCATGTGCGCAGTATCTCGGATAGAACTTTCGAGCTGACTGGAGCGAAAACGAAAAATTCAGCGGATTGTGTAAAAAGATGCGGAGACGTTGGTGGAATGGTCGGCAGCGGTCAAGAACGGAGTAATCCGATGCTAGATCTTTTGAGTCGTGCGCTTGAATATGTTCACATTATGTATTTTAAGTACCGTGTCCGATAAGAATGGTGGAATACGCATACGCAGAAAGAGACGACATTTGACGAGTTACTCAACTTTTGGGAGTGACGGTAAGGTAGAATAGCTGGAATTCTGCCTTAAACGGTACATTTTATTTCTTAGTAACGAAGTCACTCTTGAAAAGGAATCAAAGATGAGATAATTGCTACTAGGCAAGCATCGCTATGATATGGAGCTTTGGTGAACGAACAAGGGTTTGAAAGTTGATGTATTGTGGTGCGCCGCGAGTTGATTTAGCCCAAGGAGCAGGTGTTGCTTCAGAGATTCAACAAACTGTTGCAAGTTGAAGACCTTACAGCATGCAGGTTTACTGCTACTCTTTCACAAGCAAACACGATTTTCAGACAAACTATAACATTACGTGAGCAAAAGGGAGTCATTGTGTCTGTTCATAGATTGCATGAGCTGCTTCTGATTTAGTTGCTCGTAACATGCTCTGAAGCTGTCTGCTTCGGAAGGGAGTACCAGAGAAATAAGTGAATCTGTTGGGATCACTGTATGCTCACTCTGCAAGCAGGGTGACAGTTTATGGACAACTGTCTCGGGCGTTCACCACTTCTATTGATGTTCGTCAGGGGTGTCCGATTTCCCCCTTTCTGTTCAATTTTGTCATGGACGATATTCTGGAGGGTGCGTTTCGCGAATCCAGTGGGCTTGGTGTTGAGCTTCTTCCAGGCGCTAGACTGACCGATTTGGGGTATGCGGACGACATTGTCTTATTTAGCCCCTCTGCTGAAAACATGCAGACCATGCTGAACAAGGTGAATGACCGAGTTGGTTTGTATTGAATGCGCTTTGCACCTTCAAAGTGCAAAGTGTTGCTTTAAGACTGGGGCATTTCTACTCCTACTTTCTTCATTTCAGGTAATCCGCTTGAGACTGTGAACAGTTTCACATACGTGGGTAGCACTATCTCGTCAGCCTGTAATATTGCTGATGAGATATCAGCGAGGATTGCAAAGGCATGAGTTGTCTCTGCAAACTGCGTCATCCGTGGCGTCGAAAAAACGTCCCGGTTGTCGCTGAAAGGAAGAGTATGTAATGCTTGTGTACGTTCTGCTTTGCTCCATAGTTCGAAAATATGGCTTATTCGCAACGAAGACATCAACGGACTTGCTGTGTTTGACCATTGTTGTCTCCGTCAAATAGCTCGCATTAAGTGGACTGATCGCGTGAGCAATGCGGCAGTTCAGCGGAGCGTATTCCGGAACGCGCGATCAATTGGTTAACTGATCATGATGCACAACATGCGATGGTTGGATCGAGCACTCCGTATGTCATATGATAGCTTGCCGTACCGAGCATTATATACTGAGACCACTAACAATTGTGTAAAATCGCGTGGTGATCAAGTAACAACGTGGTCACGAAATATGAAGGCCCTGACTGTTCCATTGAGAAAGTTGGGTAGGTGTCGCCTTCCTAACTGGGGTCTTTGTGATCACTCAAACCGTTGGTTAAAGACGTTATCCGAGATGGTGATGTGTCGCAGTCAATGGTGTACCTGTATTCATATCATTTCTAGTTCTTCAGCTTAGTCTTATTTCGTTGATTTTCAACCTTTTTACTAGATTTCTTTTTCTAGAATATTCCAAATCACTGTTAGGGTGAGCGGCGGCCCGAGCCATAATACCTTTTAATCAGGCTCTTGGCTGCTACGATGACGATGATGATTGTACCAGCCTGTGGTTTCCTTGCAGCGCAAAGAATTTGCCCTTACTCGTGTGGATTACTGTTACGATTAGTTTCAGGTCGCACGCGGCGATAATGAACACGTCGGAGAAACATGCGATATCTCCGGTCAACGGAAAAAAATCGATACCCTACGCGAAATCACTAATCGACGTATTGTGGAACTGATAATTCAGTAAGAATATCAGTGACATTCGAACTTCGTCAGGCGCCAAGAATGAAGCAATAGCAATAAAAATAACATGTGGTCGAAACTGAGTGTCCGGGCTATTTAGTGAAACAGTTACAATTTAGTATGAGACAAAAACATGGTAAACAGGAGAAAAGGGCACTTCGAAATGAAACTCACCACTGAACATGACAGGAATCGGAGGTCGATGAACAGCATTCCGGTTTTATGTCGTCAGCCGAAAACGATGGTTCATCGCTCAACGGTAGAGCAGATAAAGCATCTCTAGAATATAAGAAATGGTTAAAAATACGTAAAGGACAGAACCGAACAGTAATATGAGAATAACGTTCAAACATCTAAACTGCATCAAATCATTGCAGAATTGATAAGGACCTAATCACCAAGTAGAGCATATCGGTGAATAATGAATGCTTTAACTTTGAGATCGCTCGTCTACTTATTGTAGAGTAGCCCACAACACTGAGTATGTAACCTTTTGCTCAGTAAAATTCAAACCACTATGTAGCAAGATGGGTCACACTTAGGCTGGATATACTCAAATTGTCCACATCAATAAAGTATTCAAAATAATGGAGCTTAAACTCGTGTCCGTAACTTTTTGAGTGAGAACGCTGTCATGACTTGGGCTTTAATATACCCTAAACGTAGAACGTTACATAAAATCGATCGCACTGTTCATACTCAGGGTGGGCTGCAAACTGACACAGTTCACAGGAAATCAAAAGGTTTCACATTGTAACTCATGCAACCACATCGGCAGTGTAATCCACAAGCAACAACCCCGACAGTATTCACAGTTAAATAACTGCAATGAAGTCAATTGGAGTTGTTGTGCTGTATCTAACGAGTTCGGTATACAAGTGACGTAACTGTAACAGGCAAAATTGAGGAAAATATGAACAACACTCGATGGCACGAATCAGAATTCATACCGCATATTAAACAATGAACTCATGAAGTCAGCTCCAATTCCGTTCATGGAATCGTCGAATGAAGTAGACAGATCGTTTTCGTCGAAACACCACGAGGGAATCATTTTTTCAGAAGGTGAAGGTTTGATAAAACGAAGTCCAGGTAATTAAAAGAAACACCGGTGGCAACACGGTACAGACGTTGGAATCCAAAAGGGCCTGAAATATAGGACGAAATGTGAGGATTAATAAGACAGAAACTAACACGGAGTATATATATTGTACCATCGAACGTTGCAAGCGGTTGGATGGTAATCATGTCTATGAACAAAAGATCGCGCTGGCTCAGTGGTAACTGAGCAGATACGACTGTTTCACGCGACTGTACCAGTGGAATTGCCATGTGGAATTGAGACATGACGACCAAACCACTGAGTTCGTCTAAAGTTAACGACTTGTGCTGAAAGCGACCGTATTACGTGATGCATGATTTATAGCAGGGATAGTCAGCAATTTGTATGAGCTGGACAGCGCAGATCCGAACGATCCATTGAGATGAATCTGACGCTTCCGATGTCCAACGGCCATCTTTTGATTTATAAGGAAATGCGTGAAAATGGAGTGTAGTACCGCCCAAAGATGGGTCCGACTTTTTGACTGAGGGGTCAAATAACAATGAGACTGGCTGGTGGTGCTATCAGAAGTGACATGAAACTATAGTCGATTGTATAGTCTAAGTCTGTACTCCCAATTGGTCTTTTTGTAACCACTAATAGTTTTGCTATTCGTCATTTTTATTATTCCCCGTGTTTTTTACAATTACAGTGGTGCTGATGCCAACTACTCGAACAACTGATCACAGTATCGTCATAGCTTCGCGCTCCAAATGGAACATTTTCCCCGACGATGTTATACTGACCGAATGTAGTTCTGTCTTTAAAGCATGCTTTGATAAGCATGTATTACCACGAGCCAGATGCCGTACGTGTTGCTCAAGTTTTAGCCATTATTCGCGTTTCTGAGATCCTAGGTTCGAGGCATGGAACACTCAAAGTTTCGGTCTACTAATCCATTGAGATATTGAAACCTATAGAAGAGGAAAGTATAATGAGTGCGTGGTTTCCCTACTTCGATATGTTTCAGAGAAATTCTGGGAGTTATACGGAGTGTATATTTCTTGCAGTCTTGCTTGTGTCCGCTTGCTCCCTGTTATCCCTTAATCGGTTGAACCGATAAAACGATGGGTGGGTGAATAATTGTGATTGGTCTTAAGAATTACAAGCTACTGAGTGTCCTGGGAATGGGCACCGTGTTGGTATGCAGGCGAACATCATGAAGAGAATAATCAAAATTTTCTAGGGAAAGAAAGCACATTCAAGATAGTGATGATGACAATGCCAGCAATGAATGCTATCGTAATGGAGACTACGGCAGAAATGCTTGGGAAGAATGAAGAGAATAAGCTCAGTGTGAATAATGAAGACACCACAGACGCGAGTAGCTAACGGAGAAAGCACCACAGCAACAATCGTGCTGTCATCTTCGAGATAGCTCTATGTACTGAGTTAACATCATCTCCTCTGGTACACCAATTCAAAATGTATAAGCCCTGATAACGAAATTGTTCCGTTTACATTAGGAGTGGCTGCATGATGAAGTTACACTTTAGCTCAGAAGGGTTATCTCGGCGGTAAGTTGAAAAGGTACATCGGCTGCGATAGCTGGGGAATGCATAAAGAAGCCACTTAGCAAACGTTCGTACTCCAATAGGAACGACTCCAATGTTGCCGGGTGTCCTCCATATGAGCATGCGTTTAATCCCTCAACTCTCTACGCTCATCACTGAACAGCGCCTACATCTTTTCTCCAACATGCACCACGTCTGAATACACACCTATAGCAGCGGTCAGACGAGTGTGCCCGGGACCGAACAAAACGCGCTGTTAGGATGTTCCCCAGCGCCCTACTCAGTATAACTAAACGGATTTTAGCGTCAAATCATACATACTCAGATAACAACCTGCAAAGATTATTGTGCCCAGATTCTGTTCTCTCGCAACCGTGTTTAAAGGCAAGTCGGCAATCTGGTTTCTAGGCATTATTCTAGACTGAATCATGTTGAATGGAAATGACTGCACAACCAAATGATACACAGTATCCAGGTCCCTCGGGAAAACATACGTGTTCTGGAGCGATTGTATAGGTCAAACTTCTAAAGAATCCGGGTACATGAAGATAGAAAGTTCACTAGGGACGGGCCGCTGACGGATACTAGGAAGAACGGTGGTCCAGATATTAAACCTTTGATCGCTCAACATATAGCGCAAATTTCGAACAGGGATGTTGTGAGGGGGTCCCGTCATTTTCTCCTAACATTCACTCGTTAGATCTGAGAAGATAAGCGAGTATTTTGCACCCACATAAATCGAGGAGATATACATGAATTAAATTAAGTTCCAACAAAACAATCGTCATACCGCCAGAATTAACAGCGTAAAATGACTGTTAAATGAGTGTGATAGAACGTAGGAGGTAACAGGGAGACTGATGGAACGGAAATCGACAACTGAAATCGGTAGACAAGGCTGATATCAACATAAAAGTAAGCAATAACTATAAAACTTAAAAGGGAGAGGTGTTGTAGTAGAACGAAGGAAAAAGATGAGCATGATCCAAAAATTGAGCGAACGTTACCTCTTCCAGAAGGGAAGTTCAATGATCCATAATACAACCAGACAGTCGACTTAATCTTCAAGTAGTCAGAGCGTACCATGTTGATTTTTCAACATATATGGTGACTCAGTTCACACACTTGTTTAACAGTACTGTTATTTGCATCCAGTCTGTAGAGTTAGGCAAACGCAGACGACAGGTTGAGAACAGCGCAGCGACTAGATAGGGAACGAAGTGTTGACATACACGGTCGAAATGCGGGTGACCGGGCGATGAAGCAAAGTGGTAATCCAACGGAACCGGAAGAGAGCACGCGGCATGCGTCCTGGTGCAAGGAGTACTTCTAGGTATCTGTACTCGTTGCAACAAAATGGATGCAAACTATAACCGTCAGTTAAGCAGACTTGGAACAAATGAACGGGGTCGCTGTGCACGCCTGCGAAGAGTAGAAAGACAAACAATGTCGGGCAACCAGGATAAAGTGTTATCCATATTTTCCGACATGGGTTTCAACGTTTGTACGAAATCCCGTCTAGGCCATCGGCAGTGTAGCGACCCCATTAGTTTATGGCTAACTATATTAAAGTTACGACTGACATTTGTACTATTTTTGTTTCCTACTTTTGTATGTGATTACATATTTGTTTGAACGAGTATAGAGACCGAAAAGCTCTCCATGCACCCGAACGTACGACTCACGCTGCGCGGTCGCTTGTCGTTCCGTTGTATTGCTTTTTCGTCTTGTTATTCGCTCGCCCACGTCGGTTTCGTTTGTCGACGATATACTGCTTGTTTACTCGTTGCGTTATTGTTAACCGGCTGCCTTCAGTCCATTTGAGTCTACGGTCATGCAGAGAGAACACATCACAGCGTCACAATTTGTGAATGTAGGACCAGCCCCCAATACAAAGCACAAGATGACCGTCTATGCGCGAAATAGGTTCGAATGGTTCATCTCGTATGAGAAATGAAGAGTTAACCAGAACACAACACTTCAGATGAAGTCAAAAGAATGCTGTAAGGCGTCTAAGAAACATCTATGGGCCTACTAAATATCCGTTATATCGAAAAAATGCGTTGAGGTTACCATACGCCACCGGGTACGGTGAATTCCAAGTCAATCAGCCTGGATAGTGACGGCTACCCAACAATCCGTAGCGCGTAGCTCTAGAGTGAGCAGTTCCAATATGCGGTAATGTGGAGTTATTACGCTGTATCGGCGGCAGGCAGTCTTTGAGCGTGCTATACAGAGACAGGCTATCCGGACATGTCTATCATTCTCCAGGACTAGAAGCCATCGTTTGGACATCGATTATGGCTCATCTGCTACTTTTGGAATATTGCTATCATATAAATACAGCAGAGCTCAACAGTCTCACAGATTTTCACTCGAAGCGGCTTATTGCAGAGATACTGGGGCCGAGTAGAACGTAATCCCTTGTCAACTAAAAAGAACAGAATCTAACACGAAACTTTTCTAGCTAATCCGTAAGGTCCATGCTTTAGAATAAGCCTTTGATACATAAGCAAATCAAAACCTTTACTAAAATCGACATCTGCAGAAGCCCCCGGTTTACAATTTTCGACTATCTTTCTACTGTCGTAAGTTGGTAACCCAAAAGAATCCCCGTCTAAAACCATGCCGTGCCTAACTTGGCAGGTAATGGCGTGTTAACTGACTCTTTATTCTGTCTGCAACTGGGCACTCGAACTCAAAAACAAGGTCGGCTAAGATGGATGGATGGTAGTTAATGGGTACTTACTTACCTTCTTTCATGAAGCTGGGACAAACTGTCTGCTACTATGTAGTTCTGAATCAATCAACTGTGGTACACGGGATCACTAAGAGCCATGTTCTTTGGTGTGTGCAAAACTTCCACAGACATTATGGAGATTATGACAAACAACTCCGTTAAATACCTTGACTGATCGGATCTAAAAAGCTGTTTGCACATATCTCGTTATATCTTAAGCATGTGCAATCACAGTAGGAACTGAGAAACATGATTCGTACCTTCGTTTGTAACTTTGGTATAATCTTATTCAGCTAAACTATGAACCATCAGCATTATCATAATCTTCAGCTCTCAGTGTTACCCGTGGGCATTGTGGTTCGGGTCACCGTTGGTTCTGACACTGGTCCACAGAAGAAATAAGCAAAAATATCGATTCGTGTCATACCACCAACTCGCCCTACTCCTTAAGTCCGACTTACCGAATTACGTGCAGTCTGTCGAAAGCCGTGGGATGCTAAAATTCGGCCACTGCTGACACGATTGGAATTCCATTAAGTAATCCACCAATATGTGTATTTAAGCGATTTATTCAAGCCTTATGCTCCACCACCTGCATCATGGTCGATCCAACTGCCACGGTCTAAATTGCGTCATAATTGTGACGCAGTCGCATCAAGGCGTTATCTCCAGCCCTATCTGTGACGTGGTAGACATCATTGGAATTTTCAACCTGTTTTGTTCGCTTCGCCCTGACAACACTGCCCCATATAAACTTCATGTATTCGGCTTGATTATGAACAACCGAAAACGAGCTTGTTCGCCACAAGGAAGTTCTAGTGACTACTGTGGAGATTTTCAACCAAGTACAAAAGGTGAAAAAAACTAAGGAGAAGGCCGAAAAGGAAAAAAAGACAAAAAGTGGACCTTCAAGAGATTGAAAAAGGAGAGTCAACAACCTCGCATATAAAAAAGCATCGGAAACGGTGACACGCCGTCATGTCAGTGTTTCCAACCAACAATCTGGATGCTAGCGAACTCACTCAGGTGGACATGACACCCACTAACCTTGCGCAGCAGGGCATTTATGGCTTTCATAGTCCGTGACCACATCAACGCCTGATCACTGCAGTTTCTTCCAACTATCAACAGCCAACAAAGAAAAATACACGGTGCGACAGACTCTCCAACGACATACGCTGTGCACAACCCAACCGGTCAACACTGCATTTTCATTATCGGTTGCTAACTTGAACATTTCAAAAATACGCGTCGGTGGACAACCGCGCTGCTCACACAACCAGATCGTCCGACAAAGATTAGCTGGCAGAGACAACGGTGGTTGAATACCGGGAGTTTATATGCATTTTCCGCACCAACTGGCAAGTCTCTGATTCACAGAGAAAAACTGGGTACATAGACCTCTTGTAAACCCTGCTCCTACGTAAGGAATTAACTCTTTCGAATGTCAGAAGTGAGTGCATTACATGACTTAGGTGTTCTTGTAGACACCGTGAGCTATATTACGAGCTGACGAGATTATAGTATCTAGACAGATGAGGTAATGGGAATTTCCAACAGTTTGTTTACAATGACAGAAACAAGGTCAACGTAATCCTAACCTTGTGACAACACCTTACACGTTGAAGGTACAAGGTGCACGTCACGCCAACCAACAATATCGTTCAATCGGTTTAGCACGATCTGCACTTTCTTCCCAAAGGAACTAAGCGAAACAACGTCGTCTGCATACTCAATGTCAGTCAGTTTATTACCTGGTAGGCGCTCCATCCCGAGATTCTCAAGAGCACCGAGTGCTCTTTCCAGAATATCATCTAGCACAAGGTTGAAAAAGAAAGGGGAGATTGAACACCGCTGTTAAACGTCTACTGAAGTGGAGAACATTCACCTAGAGCGAGTATACAATGACCTCAATAAGTTAACACAGTTCACTGGGACTCTTTTATGATAAGGACAACCCCAGGGAGGGTATCGGGCAAATAAATCAAAAACAGCCTTCGGGTCCAAAAATACGATCGTCGGCTCCGAGAAAGAATGTCAACGCTTCAGCGCCTGTCACAAAGTAAAGGTATTATCGGTACACCCAGGACCTGATCGGAAATTCGCCTGTTTACGTCGTAACCTTGTTTCTTTTTTACAAGCCGCCGCTTTGAGGCATCTCCCATACGAAATGCAGGGGTGTGTTCAGTTCGGAAAACTTCGGTCACTATACTTGAAAACAGCCGGAGAAAAAAAATCCAAATCTGAAACTTTATTATGTTTCATATCTCACTAACACCTCGATGGTCAGTTAAACCAAGAATCAGATAAAACGGTGCCCGACTATTATCTGAATTAACCGAATTAGCGGGAATTCATTTCTGTCGTACCTGTGGTCCTCCACTGGAACAGATAATCTTTGAAAGAGGGTATCGGTAGCTAAGTGTGCCTGATTTCAAAACAGTTTAGATTTTAATGTGATAGTCAGATTGTGGCCAGTCAGTTTCGCACATATGAACTACTGAAATAGTGAACGAATGTGGTGTGCTGAATGGTGAAGCACCTAGCAGCAGTCGAGTATTCGGATTTGTTGTGCAACAGTGAGGTAATAAGCGAGAACGGTATACGGAGTGAGAGAAAAAGAAAAGGAAAACAGGAAGAATAAACAATGAGAGAACAGGTGACTGACTGTCAATGACCGTTTCGGAATAATCCAGCTGTTTGGCTGTTCGTTAAATAAATCAACTGATTTTGTCAGAACAGTCACTGTCTGGGGTGCACTTTATACTAAGCAGACCCGGATGGCAAATTTTTATACCATTTACATAGAAGATTGTTAATTGTTACAAAAATCTTGTACTTGTGGTTTGTGAGACTCGCCCTATCAAAGATGATGTAAAGGATTTTGCTGGAGGTGGTCCGGGCAGCATACGACTTTGGAAACTAACGACCAGTAGAATAGTCGTGCATGAGAAGCTAATTTTGAACCCGTGCTGTCTCGCTGCCCAGTAGGAGTTAAGGTTTAAAGAAATCGTCCGATGTGCTCTCCATAACTTTTGACAAGCTTAGCGATGAAGCAACCGAATAGAAATTGTTGGCGTTTGTTCAACCTTTGCTCTCGTAGATGGGAGAGATTGTCCTATGTTTTCAAGAGGCTGGTATACAACGAGTTATATGAACGTTAGAACAAACAGGTAAGTGATTCAGCCAGCTCATTCGCCAATTCTTGCTGCACAAGTGGGGATATATCAGTAGGGCGTAGAAGTAACTTAGCGTGTAAATTAACCAGAGTGAAAATAAGTGAGGATTCCGAAAGACGGTTAGGATTGGAAATCGTGACGCGGTTCTCTTTTAAAAGACCCCGCTTCTCTTTCGTTAAACGCATGGCTGGAGGTCTGAGCCAAAACCATTCGTATGTGAAGCACAGAGTGTACTGTGAGAAAACCGGTTATCGCGGTGTTGAAACGTGATACAATGATCTGAAATTTTATCCACTTTACTAACCGTAAAAGGTGCCACCAGATGGTTTGATGAAAGTCGACTAGTCTAAGGTTGCGCCGAGTCGGTAATGGACGGTGAATGATGGCGACGTTACAAATCAGGCGGGAGATGCCCGTGCTGCGACCACTTGCACTCAATAGGAAGTCCAGCATGTGAGGTTCCGTAGTCAACATTTCTAACCAAGAAGGTCTGCAACACTCTCTCTACCTTGTGGGCTGAATGCATCTTGCTACTACCATTCAGATTCAGGTGGGACCGGAACTTTACGGGTATCTCCTGTGGTTGTTCCTACAGATGAATGTTGTTAAAACCGAATCAGGAAATTAGATACAGCCAGGTGAACTGGGTGAACTGGGCTTGCAGTCATGATTCCAACTACGAGTCAACCATTAATGTGACGTGACCGACACAGCAGTCCCCGCTATACTAGTCACGTAATAAAAACAAATAAAACTAATATGAAAGGGACAGTGTATAAGGCTGGATAAGTCGGAAGTTATCCACAAGGGCTATCGATGAAAGCACATGAGTAAACAGATTGTGATCAAAATGTACATAATGAGGCGGAAGATAAGGAGTACTAGAAGTATTGGAAAAGAGTGACTAGGTCCCCTCTCCCTTTTTTCTTCTCTTTTCCCGAACAGGGTTTGTTTCTTCTTCTTCTTCCTGGTTGTGTGACAGTTAGGCATCAGTGTGAACCACTGATGTATTGCTGTCTATGATGATGATGATTGAAAAAGAATAAATTGCAGTCTAAGAACAACACGCTTACGCTCGAAATCTCCTACTGTTTGCGAAAGCACTATATCCTCTAGAGGAGTATTCCAGAGATCTATAGAGCGCCAAGACAAACGAGGTTCAGCTCTCACGTGGTCAGATCGAGGTTTACTTAACTTCAGAGAGTGTCCACGTTGAGCTTGTACCCATACCGACACGAAAAGCTCAGAAGAATCGGGACCAATGCACAAGGTCAATATAATGTAGACAAGGATCAGATCACCTCATAGTAGCCGATGAAACGGCAAATAAGTCCTCTGTCTGTCAAGTCCTTGTGAGTATGACGGGCCTTCCAAAACTTGTGTCAAACAGGTATACCCGTCGTGTGGATATATCGACATGTATGACCCCTCTAGTTTTATCTTATCACGCATTAAACATGGTGGGTTCACCTGGATATAGTATTCGAGGTGAGGTCTCACAAACACAGTAAAGAGCTTCAGAGCACATTCGCCGCCAGCACTCTGAGAGCTCGACTAACCACCAAGGTGAAGATGACTAGCACGTGCCGACTGAACAGTCAAAGACGTTGGAGGTTCTGACGACCGCTGGACCATCATGGCAACATGTTTGGAATTGACTAATCTTTAACATTTCGGTGGTGATCGTCTGCAGAGTTATTTCAGGGTAGTGTTCCTTATTATTCAAAATACGAGCGCGGATGTTAACGTCTGCCCGCGATTGGAGACCACAGACGAAAATTAGCATCTTGAAATGATCATCGGTCATGGAGGAGAGCTTAAAGCGCTCACACTCTTGACTGATATTTCCGGTGTACGTGAAAAAATCTCCTGATTGGCTTTTGGTCAACTAGAAACACTGATGCCAGATGTTGAAAAAGGATGACTGTTCGCCGAAGATTTGGTTGACACTTGACTGTGTCGTTGAAAGAGACGTCGCAAGCGTTCTTCGCCAGAATGAAGTTCGTATAGCGTCGAACTCCAAAGGACCCAGTCTGCGCAAAAGCAGTCGGGCACGTTGGGCACCATCGGTAGCAGCCAGCTCCACCTCGAATACGTCCTCATGATTTCCTTACCAGATATCGAAATGGACCTCAGAGGACTGATCAAAATGGGACTCTGAGACTGAGTTTCCAACGGGCTCGATTAGCGGGTGCGATTGTGACATGGTGCCGGATCCTGCATGGTCAAGCTGATCAGCTTGTACATCAACTCCTCAAATAGCTTCAGTTCACTGGGTTCTTGAGGAGCTGGAAGTATAAAACTTGTGCAATTTCCCCGCTTCGAGATATCCCGGGAAGCCTCAGCAGTACGGAGTTTGTGGTTTCACAACAGATTCTATCTCACTTTGGCTGTT
>LUCH01007133.1:0-22288 GCA_013368495.1 Paragonimus heterotremus
GATTGCAAATGTGAAATGTGTAGAAAATTGGGATGGAATTTCTGTTCGTATCCATAGTGTTACAAATTATAGAAGAAATAAGATAGAACATAATGCGACTCTGCAGAATACTTTCGGTGTGACGCAAGACGAGTAATATCTCCAGACAAGCAAAACGATATATTTGCAGCTGCCAACTTCAGGTATTTGAGTTGTGTGCTTTCAATAGGTTTCATAAAACCGAACACATAAAGATTTAGAATTGTCACGACATTGGACGGTGGGAATTTTTGTGTATTAGTCGCAGTGGATATTACATTTTTCAGGTAAACTCTATCATTTGACGCAAAAGGAAAGTTACCCTGTCCCATTAAACATTGGAACTGTTTTCGAAACCCATATACTGGAACCGATGGCCACTGCTCTTGTTACTGTGGACCCAGAGGTTTTCACTATCCGGGAACCAGACATCAAATATTGCTTTTGTTATCGCATGCGATCAAAGTGGACTACCTGTTCGTTTCTTTATTCGGACGTTTTCATGTGGTCAAATGTTAGTAGTATTCACCTTTGAGGAGTGAGTCGAGTGTTATTTTGAAATCTGTTTGTATTTGGAGGCACTGTTTTATGGTACCATATAGCACATTGATCATAACTCAACGGCTCTCGGCTTCTGATGATGAGCCTGAACAGTGCAGTTTTGTTAAAAATAATGAAACGTGACGCTGTTGTTCTGAATTATTACCTTTCAACTATGAAATACTTCAACAATCTGGTTGTGAATACATACCCGTCTTTACGTTATCCCTCTGATAGTTTACTCACCCATTTGCAGTAAATGATTAGGTGTTTCACTCCATCCTGTAGAAACATGTATTCTGCGATGTCATTTCGTTAGATCTTCCGAAATAGCATACTCTATAATCCTTTACGTTGGAACGACCGGATTCTGACTAAAGTGAGCATACCAATCTTTACCGTCAAACATCATGCTTGGTTGTTTTGATTGCATGTTCTCTTACCAGATTTTTAATACTAACTGAAGCCAGTAATTTTAAAGTTCACAACAATTATTTTTGCTTTATAAGTTTGAACGGAACAGCAAGAATTCAAAGACAGCAAGATACATGCCCATCGTATTGACTGAGGTGTATCAAATTTGTAATAATGCATCAGTTTTTCCAACAGCCGGCTGGAGATAGATGATCAGTCAGCATGCTCCGAATGATCGTTACTTCTATAGATGATTCAGGTCCAGGAACATCTGCCATAAATATACAAAACTGGCTTGATTCGAGTAAATGCCACTACTCGGACACATCATAGGAATCTTGGATTATAATGACCAAACAGAATTCTGAATACTCAAACCGAATGCACAACGCGACCGGTGGCTTTGGTGGTTTCTTCCAGCATCATAAGAATTTGCAGATGGTGATTAATGAATGTTTCACCACTCAAAGTGAACGGGACATCCAGATAGGTCACTGTTTTAGATACGTTAAGTAAGTGGATAATGTCCGGGCCGATGTGAATAGACTCATCAGAGATGGCGGTTGCATTATGTTGACGATCACAGCAGGTGACCGTGAGCTTAGTCTTATGTGTGTTGTTCTTCAGTCCGGATAGTTCCAGGGCGCTAACGAAGGCTGCAAGCTTCTTGGAGAGACGCGTAGAATTCTCAGTTAAGAGGATCAGATCGTCGGCATAGGCGAAACCGTTAACCAGTGTATCGTGGAACTGGTAGCCAAGCACCGGTCAAGATAATGCCAGCACTTCTTCTATTGCCATGATGAATAGAAGCGTGGACAGTGGGTCACCCTGACGAACACCACACTGGGATCGGAGAACGGAGCCATTGAGCGTGGTGGAAGCATTCCTTTAGGAGTCGGCAATGTAATGCGTCAGAGATGGAAGAGCACTGAAAGCTCGGGCCGATCTGATAATCGAATCCTGTGAGATAGGATCGAACGCTCTGGACATGCCGATAAAAGCCGCATACAGATTTGAAGACGTATACATGAGTTTCGAAGTAGTGCATGAAGCAGGGAGGTCGACTCGAGGCAACCGTCACGGTGTAGGAATGCAAACTGGGGAGCGGGAAGTTGCAAACGCGTATTCCAACGATCCACCAATACCCTGTGGAAACAAGGTATCAAAGTTGAAGATACGGCGATAGGTTTGAGCTCGGTGGGAGATGAAGGATTGTTTACTTTGGATATAAGCGTGATGCGAGAGCGACATAAATGGATTGGACAGTCTTGGGTTAGCGGGAACAGGTTGAAGTATCCGGCCAAGGCATCAGTTTTCATACGCTTCAAATGTTTGGGTAACACTTTGTCCAAACCTAGAACGGTGTTTCCCATGTGCTTCAAGGTGCGTGATACTTCTTCATTGATCAGTCGACCAGAGACTAGTCCGGAGGCGGAATCGTGCGGGATGGTCGCTCATCAAAGTGCGGATTAGCCGATAGTACCTCGGACCAGTATTCGTTGGAATTATCTGGGATGCCGCGATTCATCTTATAGGCAGTTCTCTAGTTGCCAGAAGAAAAACGCAAACGCAGCATCTTTCTTACGCTGATGGTACAGCGTTTGGATTGCTGCATAGTTAACCCTCTATATCTGCTTCGTGGTCAGGTAAGTTCCCACGTTAACACAACCACGTCGCCGAATGTTCGGTCGCCAGGTGTACGGAAAAGCTAGTGAGGCGTGTATGTTCAGCAGCAATTTAGCTTGTAGCATTGTGAAAATGCCTGTCTGAAGACCGCGGGCAATAGCTAGTACTTAGTCACTGTGTAGGAAACCTTTCTATTGGACTCCAGTCGGGTACTCGTTGTTTGGATCAACCATGTAAACCACTCAGAGTGATTAGCAGCTTAAGACCCAATATCCGATGTCGTATTAGTCTGAGAGACAGTGGTTGGATCGTCAGCAGGGACAGTATTCCTCCGCCAATTCAGCGTATACAGACGAGTCCAAACGCTCTCCAAAGTACGGCCTGGGAAATATGACAGGAGCCGATGATGAAGTTCGCGTCGATTAGGGCACGATGGAGCCAGTGCGTTGGCACATCTGATAAGAGAAGCTGATTCTCGTTGAGACCAATTAGATCTGGCGGTTTTCATGGGTATGAGCTTCTCATGGTTGCGTTCGACAGGATGTGCATGCCTTCTGTGTTGACTGAGACTAATTTTGGTAGGAAAGCTGCGGTCACAGTTGGCACAGTCGAAGATTGTGGCAGGCTGGGTGTCTACTCCCTGCAATGGACCATTCCTGCTTCGATGTGTACGAGTATCAGCCCACAGACAATTGCTACCAGTTCCCTCACTATTAATCGGTCTGAACCCAGTAAAGTCCCGCGTCAAAATTAGATCTTTCCTTCCATATTTTTTCCTGACTAACATGTAATTCCTAGTATTTCTCAATGCGCGATTAGTCGCATTTCCCTGGTCTAATCAACGACTATTTGTTTAAGTGAACTTAATGTCGTTATATCATCCCTCATTACTGATCGGTGCCTAGTTGTCCATTTCGTTGTTTACTTCATGGGAAGTTTTCATATTCGCGGTGAGAAACCTGACTTTCTTGTGTGTTTATTCAGTTGGTACCGCGTCAAAATCAGCCCTTACAAACGTCTTCTGATTAACCGTTTCGAAGATAAATCATCTTTCCTATGGTTGGATATTCGAGAAATTCCCCCACTAGATCACCAAATTGGAAGTCACTCGGTGAGTCCTTAGCTTACGGTTCACTAGTGACTAAATGTTAAAATATGCTTTATTTAACAATAGGTAATTACAATGGACGCACTATCGCTTGTTGCATTATGCCTAGATTATGACATAATCTTAAATGCCGGCTTGTCTTTATTAGATGTACGTTTGGCTCAAACATGAATACTGCCAAGTAATGTTCAACGCGCGAGGAAGTATACAAGAACGTCCCTAGGCGACCACAGTTATGTCCCCGCTATCACTGGGTAGGCACTGCATTATCCGAAACGCCAATGTTAACAGGCCATCAGCGTACCATTCGGATGTGAGTGGTGCACAATTACACTGATGTAATGATAAACCAGTAGGTAATGTAAACGAATGCACACGAAAAATTTCCACGAACTTTAGATAATCATAAACTACAGTTTCTCTCATTGACGAAAATACCATACCTCGAGAACCATAATTAAAATCAGCAGACACATCACTAGTAACAATACGTAATCATGATACTTGTACAACCCTTGTTTGGAGAAAATTAGCTTAGAGCATCGTTAACTCATTACCAAAGGATAGATGGTTGTCACTGCTACACCACTTTGAGGAGGGGTTGGATTTTATAGCAGTAAACTCACTCAACAAGCATAGGCAAAAATGGGAAACACAAGTGTGTGCAAAAATAACAGATAGCAAACGTATGTGACAGTAAGAAGCAAGCGCATATCACTTTGATAACTGGCACATACCTGTACTTCTTATACTGCAACTGATGGGTATGATATAAGTGTTTTAAGTCAAGGAACGCCAACTGAGAATCTAAAAAAATGACCCTCAAGTTCTGAGCATTTTTAATGATTTGAACATGACGTCCCATAGGAAGAAATCGTTCAGTATGTTGTTTTCAAATGCGCGCTCCATCATCAGTAACATACGCATGTTTAGACATTTGTCTTTTCACGCAACCACAACATCATTTTAATCACCGCATCTTGAGGTACTTCAAGATACAACCAAGCGTTATAGGTCACCATATGTGCTATAAAAGTCGTGGCACTGAACGTGATAGATGTCACGCAATTTACTGAAAGAAGCAATATATTACAACCTTGTCAGGCAAACCTTATCTTGATAGAGTTTATGACTCTGTACTCATTAGTGTATGTTGGTTTATGTATGCTACTCTTGAATGCTTTCACAGACCACCTAACGCAACTCGTAGCGACACGATGATGTACTTAATCATGTACCGACTTTACTGACGCAGCATAAACTAATCAGTGAACATTTTGACATGTTAAATCTCTCTTTGGCTTCTCTCACAGGGTCTACAGTACAAGCGAAGTTCCTTTCATGTTTTCAGGTCAATAGATTACATTTCTGTTTCAGTACCTACAAAGATAAAACACATTTTAGACCTTATTTTAACAACAGATATTTCGTCCGCGTCCATGTTCGCCTTTGAACAATTTTTCCGAATGATTACAGAATAATCGAATTTATGTTTCGTTTTAACTCTGTTGTAGGCGTGTCAACTGAAACATGTTCCCCATTTTGCATAAGACTGTGAGGTGGAACACATTCTTTCTGACGTCTGACCTCAGCGCAGAAACCGAAGTGTTTAACAGACGCTTAATGTTTTGAAACGACATTCTGAAACCATAAAATCAGAAGACAATAATGCGTATGACAAAAGGAAAATACTGAGCCTAAAGTAGTGGAGTGGAATCGTAAGTAGCAAAATGTGGCAAAGAGAACCATGTAACTTTCATCCACGTGATCAACTATACAACATGTATAATAATGTGAACTACCAAATTATACAGCGTCAAATGAACGAGGACAAATATGTAGTCAGCAGCGAACAAAAATGGTAATACTGAACTTCTACCGACGTGTCGAAATATGTATAACCTACTCACAAAGTCTATCAATAAGCCAGATCTTAGATAGTCGAGCAATAATGCACCGAATGTCCATAAAATTCACAATCCACTAAGTAACCGCTTCAGGTAAAAAAAGAAGACGGTACTACACGCCAGTTTGTTATTAACTAGGTAATAAACCACCAAAAATAGTAAACCTTAGGGGGAGGGAGAAAAAGAAAACCAAATTTCGATATTGAACCTGCTAAACTTGCAAAGTCCGAAATTACGCGAACAGAGCCGAATACACTGAGTTGCCTAATAACGAAGCGAAGAAGCATAAGTGAACCCAAGTGTACAAACACAACGGGCCTATCAGTATAAGGTGAAGATGAATTGAGTGTGAGTGAATAAGATTGGATAAATGACATTCAGCCTTAGTTATATGTTACAATTGACGTTCGCCGTAAGAACAATTTGCCACATGCAAGTGGGACGTAAGAAGGAGAAAAATTCTGATAAAAGGACAATTAATAATGGCAAGGGATGTTATCAACAACTTCCTATCATATATACGACCGATGTAACAGACTTAACCTAGTCAGCTACTTGAAAACCGGCCTCCGAAACCTGCATGGTTTCCTAACAGTGAAATAACCGCAAGTTGACTGTGTATCGTGACCGAGTTTCTTTGCCGCCGAACGTGCTTTGCCATCGACATTGCCATCCTCTCCTCCCTAGAAAACTATTGTCTCTCCTGGTCGAGGTGTTGTATGTTTTTAAATAAACTTCACGTATTTGAGTCTCGGCACCTATTGCTACGTTAATTATCAGGGCGTTCGGCGATACGCATATGGATCGAGGGCCCGCATCACCTAGCATCATATCATCGTGCTTTACGCTTCGTTCAATCTTATTCTACAAAAGGTATGTCTGGATGGACAGTAATCACCTCTTGATCCAGCGCTTCTAATACACACTGACCTGGTGCTGCGCTTGTGATGTGAATGCACGATAGGCGAGAATCTAGTTTTAAGAGCGACAGGTTGTTTGTCCGTAAGATCTAGAGACCACTGGCATTGTTGTAGTCAGAAACCAAAGATTTGTCATTCAGGGTCCTCTCGACTTCGATCAAATAGTTGCAGAGCGCCTTACGAAGGCCTATGTTCCTTGTCGAACTCTGCAAATCATGCGCTCCCACGTTTCGCCCCAATGACTGGCGGTAGGAAGATCAAAGTATCTGTCAGTAACACGAACCGCTAAAGTCCGACGTGTTTTGTCTTAGGCAAAGGCGATTGACTTTCTTCCCAGCTGTGATTCCCTGCTCATAAATTTGGACCCGTTTTCGATGTGCACAACTGCTGGCACACTTCATCGATCAATAAACTTCAGTGGAATTATTGAAAAAGAAGTCTTTAACGTCAACTATGCTGTCTCCAGCGGTACAGCCCTGGTCTTCAAACAAGCGCAAATGCAGCCATATTTGGTGTCAAATCTCGACATGTAACCCCTGATCAGACGTACCTTAATGATCCCACTACATTCGTGCGCCAGTCCAAAATCGTGACAGCGTTTCGTCACTAGTAAAGATATACTTTTTGCGGTATATGTAGGCTGAGGTAGGCTTACATAATCAGACGACAACAGTAAGCTAATCTTGCACTGCTCCAGAGCCTTCTGTTATGCTTAAAGGTAATCAACTCCGTCGTTTAAATCTGACAGACATTCAAGCAACTTGTTTTAATCTGCACTCACTACAAACAAATTCGATGCAGCAGTTGACCACCGTTACGACTGGTTGGCGCCGGTCGATCACGGTTCCGTCTATGGCAGCTTGCGCGTGAACTCCGATTATCTGAGCCTTCTCCAACCAAGACAATGCTCTGGTCCAATCTCACTATAGTCAGCTGTCTGATTTAGCAGGTGAAATATATCTATATCTTGTGAATTGATTGATTTCGGTATAGTGGTCAGCTAACTTAGCGAACCGCTTCAGTGAGTAACACCACGAGCGTCATAAAAACGTCACTACCGTGTACAAACGAGCATATCGTTTGGCCTCTATGGTCGAAGGAAGAAGAGTACTGACGTTCTATCGTGGGTCTAATGGGTGGGTCCCTAATGTCTAACTTGGTTTCACCGTTGATAAGTTGATAGTAGTTTGTGGAACGTGGATATCCGGAGTGGGTATAGTAGATACGTATTTTCACCCAGCGCGAACAAGTTAGCAAGGTTTCACAGATTAAACGCCATTCACAGTCGGCGAACATCAATAGTCATTAGGTGCACAAAAGAACCTGTCCAAGTGTTGTACAAACGACTACATACTTAGTTGTTGTTATTCATCACTCTGGCCGTCATGGTGTTCCGCAATCACTGTGTAAAATATAGAATTTCTGTCGACAATAGTTCCTGTCTAAGAACGTTTTAATCGGTTGTTTCATAACAAGCTTCCATCAGATTAACAATCAACACCAAAAGACCATCCTTCTACTGGAACATGGTATATGTTTTACTTGTGTTTACCACCGTGTGCCTCACATGCCAACACATTTCGGTCGTTATGTTAGATCCTCGGATGTAGGTCTCCAAAGTTCAATGTGTAATGCCGAATCACATCTACGCAATGCCTTGTGCGGTTGTTCGACTTGAGAATGGTACGCGGCGGAACATGCGCAGCCATGCTCACGATAGAACAAACATGACTGGGTAATTAAAAACGTGAATGACGCGGATTAGCAAATTCATACAGCAGGCTAGACCTGTTTCAAGTGCTTAGATAAAGACATTCAATATATATATATATACATGCATATATTTATAAAGTAGTGACATTAATTGAGATTACAGACTGCTGATGGACAGCACTCAGTCATGACATTGTATGCGATGAACATGAAGAGGAAAAACAGTGAGAGAGTCAGCTATGGCGTCATTTCACCGGTATGTCCACTGTCTACCCACGGTCAGCGTTAACAACAGACGGCTATTGACAAGACAAACTGTCCAATGACCACAACTCGAAAACATGTGTACCGGCAGCTGTTGGTAAATGGGTGAACGATGTTTGAGTGGAAAACTATTTCTACAGTAATCTAGCTGCTTACACTTGTGTGCAATGAGAAAAACGATGTAATGACCGGTATAGTTTTGACATTCAGTTATCAAGTGTTCATTACTAATCCTCACGAGATTCTGCGTACTCGGCCGGACTACACAGTAATAAAGCAACTTCCGAAAACAGACCGACAGCCATCTACAGTAAAGACAAACTCGCCCTCAACCTTCTAAATGGCTTCTGTGAGTTCTGCAGAAGTAGAAGGCGGCATGACAAACGGTTCATTCTCGGTTATTTCTCACTGAGCCAATTACATTCAACCCATAAACACCATAGCTTTCAAGCGAACAAAAGTGAAATCACGATATCGCATCACCAGACCTAAAAACTAGATGTCCAAGTTGGCCTCAGTGTTGTCAAGCGGTACTAGATTACCGTGATGAGGCGTTCACTAGAATTGTGACTCCCAGAACGAAAAATGTAGTCGGAAGACAATAGCAACGAAACTCTTATTGGACCATGCGATGGGTTACGAGGTCCGAGTAAACGTCTTCAGACAATACGGCTGTCATAACTCACTCTTGTTACACAATTCACGCCTAATAACCATTTCACCCCAGACTGCTTTAAGCAGTCATGTGGCAATTCGATTATCATTTTGTTGGTCTGTCAGTCACTATTACTTAAGTGGTCAGATAAGTAAAACGATGATGAATAACCGAAATCAGACTGCCCATCAAATCACATTTCACTTCTAATCTAAGCTCTCTGGCTACTCCCGGCTCATCTTCACTATCATTCCACATTGCCGTTGGAGTAGTCCGAGTCTAAGTAGACAACTGAAGACAGCAGATACTGATTCCCACCGCAAGGAATGTCGTGTATTAATGAGGCTGATTTATACTAATCAGGACAATCGACAAGAATTGTAGCCGTATTGGTATGTCTACTACCAAGGATACAACCAGACCACTGGAACTAGCTGACATGAGTTTGAATTTGAGTGCATCAGCTATATGAAAATCATGACGGTCAACCACTACACTTAGACACTTGATCAGAATGGTATAAATAACATGCTGCTAGAAAGAGTTATCATGTGGAATTTCGATCCACCTTGTGCTAGTCAGTGAGGCAGAGTCCGAGACCTGAATGCAGTTTGCGTAGAACAATTGCTCAACGATGCGACTCTGCTGATACTACTGTTTGGAGAAGAACGAATGCTCAATGATATCTCAATCGCTCGATGATGTCTGAAGATAGAGATTCAGCCTTTTTGTCGGCGGATTTCTTATTTCCTGCAGACATTATCGAGTGCAGGCTAACGGCAGCCCTTGCGAGAAGACACACTTTGTGATAGAAACGAGCCGATTACTTCTCGTCAATATTTCGGAAATCATGGGCAGCAGACAGTCTTCCAATAAGTCTAGCTTGGTAGAAAGTGATTAAATCAAGAACGCAGCTTTCAGAAGGACGCGGTCGCGCTGATATCAGCTGATGATTCTCCAACAAACTTGTGGTACAACCACTTATGTTTCCTTAAGAATTCTGAATTTCGACGACCTGAGAGCTGCTTTACCGTTGTATCAACGTTCCCGTCCACGTTACCTTGTAAGTTTTAATTTACTACAAACTATCAACATTAAAACTAGTGTGATGGCGTAAGTACCGCAGCTTTACTAGTGGCTGTCCAATGAATCCGCGTCGTCTTCAGAATTTTAGGCTACATTCTCTGCAATAACGATTGTTTAACCACTAGCATTTGGAACGCTGCCCGACCAGTCCAAAACTTGTTGAAATTCTGAAGGTTGGCTGGAATTTCGATTGACACTCGTGTTTTTGACGCCTGGCATGAGGTTGTGCTAAGGGTTCACTCAAACCCACCTCTCTCGAATCTTTACTTGTTGCATGAAATATGCTTGTTGTACGGTAAACAGATTATTAACTGAAGTTTGCTTGCAGATTTACCATCCTCAAGTTTCGACTTCCAAATCGTGATATCGAAAGGCTGGAGAAGCTTTGGACACACAAACTAAACAGCAAGGACCAAGCCTTGCGTTACTATTCGGCCCGTTCCATTAATTATTTCTACGGTTATCTGGTACTTATTACAACTTATTTCATGTTTTGAAGTTAATGTTCTAAAGTTATGTACGTGTATACAATTATAGAAAGCAGAAAATTTCGTCTTCTGGTCTCACTATTTTCTAATTCCTTGTATTGGTTGAAAACTGTGAATCGCAGCGACCCTCATAGCACCAAAGTCTGCCTTCCGTATGTTAAGAAAACGATGCTGAGAACTGTCCTTAACCCCGACAACACACCACCAAAACAACACGACAACATAGTCGCTTGAGCCTAATGGCTGCAAGTAAACCAAATCGTAAGCAAAGCTGTTGGATTTTACGAGGACATGATCAGATGTTGAGGCGGGTTGCTCCACCATAACTCTGGTTGGTTGGTCAACAAATTGTCTCATTGGTATTTGAAAAGTAAGATCTAGCAGATCATTTGCAAAGCTTCTTGTTGCAGCTGAACAGGAAGGGGGCTGTCAACACACCTTTGACTCGCTGAAGTCCTCTAGGGTCAGACATCTGTTTGATGTGTCCACAGACGAACTGCAAAAAATCGGACGAAGTAGAAGTGCGACTTCTGCAGACAGCAATCATTGTCAGCAGTCCTTCAGGACGCATGCTTATGCACAGTGCTAGGGCTCTGACAGTTCCATCGGGAGATCTGAACGATTCGGTCTTGATCACATGAAGATAATTTCTGATGTACAAAGTAACAACACCTCTTTGTCGCTGAGGTATTCCATCACTTGTGGGCAGTATACAGCCCGTTAGAAACGGTTCACTGTTGTGTTTACCTCCTGATAGCCACATTTCAGTGAAGGCTAGGATTTCCGGCTACTGGTCATCAACAAGAGCCTGCGCCTCATTCTTATTGCCCCTTATGCCATGCATATTGCTGAGAGCTACTGTAGCAAAGATGAACAGTCGTAATATGCTACTCACACGCCTACTATTCAGTAGTAGTGCCAGAGCGTATACTTTAACCTCAAAGTACCCACAGGAAAAATGCAGGAAGAAATATCGGAATACAGCATTTCCCAAAATGGTCCTTACTACCTCTGGCATCTGTGGCAACCGAGACGGTCTGGGCCAAGTAACGTAGGTAAATGAGTGTTTTTGTTTGTGGTCCTGTTTAACCGCCTAACCCCTGTGTTGCTTTCTCGAATAAATAACCCTAGTGTCATCAGCCTTCTTGGCTCACAACACTACTTAAGGAAAAGTTGAATTACGATTCCACGTTTATGAGCCAGCAACACGGGATTTAAAAGGGCGGAAGAAGACTGTCGATGAACCACCCGAAAACCCACAAGCTGTCGCACATCGTACCCTTAAGTCCATAAGGGATTCATTTCGTTTGAGACGATCGGCAAGAAGCAGATCTTCCTGGACGATTACCCTAGATCCTTTGAGTTTGAACACAAGGCATAAAAGTAGTTTGCGTTTCTCAGTGACAGACAGAACTACTGTCAGTAGCCTGAATATTGGAGATGGGGGATTCTCTGAAGTGTTGCCCAGAAGCAAAAGTTTGCAAACCGTAACATCTAAGAACCGTGGGAGCAGAAGTTTTGTTACGTAAACTTTGAACCAGTGTTTGAAGTCGACGATCATGCGATTATAGAGGGCTTTCTCTATAGATTCTTTATCATTTCGAAAGATGAGGCTGGAATCTGCGAGAGAGTCCCCATGCAGCGGTGTATTTGTTGTCCAGGTTTTCATGCCTCCCGCATTACTCCACCCTGGGGATACCCCCGTTGGGAATAGGCTAGGTGCAGTTGGCATGCGTTCTTCCCCTATGTTTGTGGGAGACATTATAACGACCTCCGACAATTGTGTGATATCCATCAAAGTATCAGAGTTGTCAGGCCTGATTTTCTTTCACTTCCCATTTCATTTCCTTCCACTGACATTGTGAGTTGAAGATTCCAAGTGGTTCATTTTATTCATTACTGACGACTGCTTGCTGTTTGCAGAGTTGATCAACTCACCATCATCAACTGATATTGTCGTTGAGTTAGCATTAATGGTGGCGTGCCTTGGTATACTCGTGACGGCATCATCAGCATGGTATCGCCTATTACACACTGTGGACAAACTAAAACTGTGGCACCTGGTGAAGTGGCTGCAGGCGACGAGACATATACATATAGGACGCAAGGGTCGACGCTCATGGTGTCCTACTCCGACCCCAAGGCGGATCGACAAATGAGTGTGATATCGGAACGCGTTCTGATAGAATTGTTAGAATCGACATCTGTCTAATAATCAATCCTGCTGCCAATCGTTGACAACTGAACTGCCAACCGGTCAAGCTCACTCAACTTGCACAGGACTTACCCTAGAACAAGGCTACGGTTGACCTTCTTATACGAATTTACTGCGCATCAGTCAGCGTAGTAGAATGGCATTACAACCCCATTCACACGAAGGCGATACTGGCCGAACTGGAAGCCAGAGTAGCGCCTGTGGTACCAACGAAAGCACTTGTCACACTACGTTCCTCTCGAACAGTTGGTGACGGTTGACACAAACCGTTCGACCGCAGAGCGGTGAAGACACTAAGGCCATTTTCCCTTCTGATTTATTAGTGCTTCTTGTTTTATGCTTCATAATCAAGTAAGAGAAGACAAACAGGAAATATGGAAAATGGAGGTCAATTGGTAACTTACTAGTGGTGACTGCTGCCTAGGCCGGTAAGAATGAACATGTATAGTGGTGTAGTGGAACCAAGAAATGAATCGACAAGCTTACAAGAGAATCTACAATAACTGTCTACAATAAATTCCACCACACTAAGTTCCCTATAAGTTAGAATAACATTCCTCCTGAATAAGAGAGTGATTCTAGCAGATCCAGTTTATCCAACGTATTAAAAATCCCCTGTTGCCACAGTTAACTCCCGATAGCAACGAACACGTGCAAGCAGAAACCGAGGCGCGTGAGGACGAACTGTGTATTCATCCAAACAATAGACAAGTGGTTAATATGTACAATGAACACAACAGGTATGAAAAACAGTATGTAACAAGGAAACAAAAAGTTAAGTGACTCTACACTGGACACGTACAGTGGACACACAAGCACCACCCTGATGGGGCTCGACCAGTCCAACCAGTTTGAAACTCTTCCGTTAAAAATCGGGAGTTGTTCCCAGGAAAAGCTCGCTTCTTCAGAAGGTCAACTATTATCGTGGTGTCCGTTCTTAGGATCGTACGCCCAAGATTTTCTCGGCCTAATGCAAACGCGGATCAGATGTCACAGTGAGAAGACGGTGGACTTGCAAACAAACTTTATTTATTCACTTACTCACCGTTCACAGGCAGACTTCAACGCAACAGTTAAAAGTGCCAGGGAGTTGAGCGTGTGGGGACCTTAAGCACATCCGCACGAGCGCCGCCAGAGGGAATTAATGTCCAGGGGAATTCCAGTCAATCTCCAGGATTCAAACAGGCGTCAGACTGGTTGAAATAAATCATTTTTATCCTACAGTAGTAGAGATGGCGAGGATTTATTGTTAAGTTACGAGTAAAAATGCCATGTTTACGCCAACACATTAGCTCTGATGTTGGTGGTTTGTAGTAAGTTTACATTCATTAGGTGATGTGAACTGGCGAGACAGTGTAACGCATCGTGCTGCCGTGTTGTTGGTGCCACTTTTGTTTTCCATTCTGTAAGTCATGTGCATGTCTTACTGGGCCTTTGGCTGACGCTTGTTTCTACTGTCTCCTTTCACATGACTATCGTTGGAACCCCCACTTCAGAAGAACGCTGTCCCCCGGTGTCTCGACGTTGCTCAAAGTTGATTTACAAATGTAACGGATACACGAAGCTAGAACTTCTGGCTTGCCTGTTACTGCGGTACTGGTAAGGTAACTCTCATGTCACAGAGAGTCTAGGATTTTGAGGACGTCGAAGGTGATCTCACCATATTAGCCCCCCCCCCTAGAAGGGTGATTAACATAGGAAGGCTTCTACCTATGAATTTTAGCTCTGGGCAACAGCTGCTGTCTTGCTGGCTAGGCGCAAGCGCCTCATGAGGACGTGACAGGGGGTGTGATTTCTTCACTGCGCAGGCACAGAGTGCTATAGTATTCGAGGTTTTCTCCTCGGGCCCAGCAACTGTTGCTATGCATCGCGTTAGACCTAGAAAGGTGAAGTACACGAACGTTAAAGAAGAAGGCAGATACCCACCGTATCCTGCTGCGCCTGAGGATACTCAGAGTTATGTGCAGGTATCTTTTATGCAAAACGAGCCAGAAAATTGTACCTAACAGAAATTGTTGGTTGCCGGTCGACATATGCATGAAATACACATAATGAATTACCAGCTGTACCATAGAAAGAACTAAACTACTTGAGATAGCGTGCGGAAAATTGAACGCGCCTCCCTGAACGAGTTGTAGGTTGAAGAGTGAGTTCGTCGGGAATGGATGTGGAAGGCAGTATTGGGGCTAAGTCGAAGGTTGAAGTAGATGGAGACGGCTCGGATGATGCTTGTGTTGTCAAACTGGGGGTGAGTCGGTGAAAACAGGTTTGAGGCGGTCAACTAAGACCGTAAGGTGTAAGCCGGAACTGTCGATCACATAAGTTTTGCAGGCCGCCTGATGACACGAAAGGGTCCATTATACGGTTAATGCAGCAGTTCCTTGACAAGGTCTGTTCACAGAAACACGAACTCACAAGTGCTGAGTTCTTTAAGAACATAAGACGAGGATTGTTGAATACGTGTAGCACCCGCTTGTAGTGACCACAGGTGATTGGCCAGTCGGTTGGCATAGTCTTGAATGTCGATAACAGCTTCGCTTGACGGTTAAAAAAATCACCCGACAGGTTCAAGGTACCACCATAGGCGAGTGACGCTGGGGTCGTATTGTCATCCTTTACACAACTGCGAATATCAAGTAGAACTAGGGGTAAAGCTTTCTTCCAATCCGTCCGCTCGTGAGCGCGAAACGAAGCTTTGAGTTGACGATGGAAACGCTCTACGAGCCCATTCGCTTGCGGATGATGTGCTGTGGTGCGTACTGGACGCACGCTTAACAGCTTGGTTAGTTGTGAGAATAAGACTGATTCGAATTGCTTGCTGCGATCAGTTGTAACGGTCGGCGGACGACCACAACGTGCGATCCAATGCTGGACAGAAGAGCGAGCGACAGATACTGTTCATGGATCTGACAGCGATATGGCTTCTGGCCAGCGAGTGAACCGGTCGATACATGTGTAGCCTCGAGAAGGTGGAAGTGGCCCGAGGAGGTCCAGGTAGACGTGTTCAAAACGATCGTCGGGAGTTGGAAAAGATTCCAGCGGGCTGTTTGTATGTCGGTTGACCTTGGAACGTTGACATGCAAGGCAGCAACGGGCCCAGTGCCGCACGTCCAGATTCATGTTAGGCCAGACAAACCGATCCCCAATCAGTCCTAGTGATGCGTATGTCCCAAGTGCGATAGGTTATGCAGCGCTTCGAAAACTGCTCTTCGTAACGAATGTGGCACGATTGGCCAGAGGTATCCCAGCTTATTGTCACACATAGTGGCGCCACACAAATATTACAATGGAACTGTGACAATGCATAAGTTTGTGCGTTTTAGATCATACATAAACGTACAACCGGACTGTTGTCGTGGAGCTATGTTGAAATGT
Organism: Paragonimus heterotremus; assembly: GCA_013368495.1. Lineage (NCBI taxonomy): Eukaryota > Metazoa > Platyhelminthes > Trematoda > Plagiorchiida > Troglotrematidae > Paragonimus > Paragonimus heterotremus. The sequence continues at coordinate 16,330 of LUCH01007133.1, forward strand.
GAGATCAATTCGGTGGCTATAAACACGTTGTGCACTCATGATAGAGTATTCGCGACGACGTTTGCGGCTTTGGAGACATGGCGGATGATCGTAGAAAACTAGGCTATGTAATCCAGCTGTCGGATTTCTCGAAGTGAATGTCAATTGGAGTAATTCCGCATTCCGTACAAGAGAGGTTTGTGATCTGTGAAAATAATGAAATCACGGCGCTCGAGTGCGTGGAGCGAATGGTGCACAGCCCCATACACAGCTAAGAGTTCGCGACCGAAGGTGCTGTATCGCGTTTCAGTATTGCTGAGGAGTTGAGAAAAAATGCAGTCGGTTGCCCAGTCCCCGAATTAGTTGCCGTAGCACTCCACCTACGGCTGTGTCCGAAGCATCCACGGCGGTGCTGATTGGTGAGTGCGGTTGTTAGTAATGCAACATGAATGCAGAGGCGAGTGTCTCCATCACGGTGGCGAAAGCCGTAGTGGCTTTGCAGGTTAGGTTCAAAGTACGCTTATTGCCCCGAAGTGAATCAGTCAGAGATTGCATAAGCTTGACGCAGTTGGGAATAAACCGACGATAGTTATTCACAAGTCCATTAAAGTGGCGGAGCTTGGGAATTTTATCTGGAAGCTGAAACAATCTGATAGCCTCGACCTTGGAATCGAGCGGTTTAGTCTCTTCTGCCGAGATGTTGTGGCCTAAAACATTCAACGAGGCTTGATCGAGTTCGAAGTTAGCTTCGTTGACGGCAAGGTCATATGGCGCTAGACGTTGAAACAACGTCCGTAGATCGATTATCTGCTCTTCCGGGGACGAACTAGCCATGAGGATGTCGTCTATGTATGTCCAGCCAATGAGCGACTTTGTAGTCTTCATTATTTTGCACTTCATTTTGCTTACACGGTGTAACCGCTGCATCAAACCATACTGCACATTTTTGTTTGACTTGAGTAAAAACAACAATACAACACGTCTTCGAAAATTCTCTGCTACACGCGCCTGCTGGTTCTTTTTACGACGCCAGTGGTTGCTACCCAGTTTAAAACATCCTATTTGTTGGATTAACTTTCAGCTCGGTTACTTCGCATCCTCAGCTACACTTAGAACAATCCGAATACTTTCCAACGTCATTGGTCGCTTCACGAATATTGTTAATCTTTGGTGAGTCCAGTCCATGACTCCACTCATTATTTTTGTATCGAGAATTATTGTAGTCCACACATCTGTTCCACTACAACTTCATTAATCAGACGTTGGAACGTCTGAGCAGCATCACGAAGACCGAAAGGCATGCGCACAAATTCAAAAAAAACAAATGAATTGGTAATAACCTCCTTGGATATATTCCCCTGTGCTACCGGTGTCTGGTAGTAGACCCGGGCGAGGTCGATTTGACTGATGATCGTTTTATCTGCAAGGATGATAGTTAGATCGCTGACGTGTGGCACAGGGTACCTATGTAGTGGAACAGATGTGTAGACTACAATAATTCTAGATACAAAAATAACGAGTGAAGTCAAGGACTGGACTCACCAAAGATTGACAATGTTCGTGAGGCGTCCAATGATGCTGGAATGTGTTCGGATTGTTCCAAGCGTAGCTGAGGATGCGAAGTAACCGAGCCGAAAGTTACTCCAACAAATGGGATGTGTTAAACTGGATAGCAACCACCGGCGTTGTAGGAAGAACCAGTAAGCGCGTGTAGCAGAGTTTATTCGAACTTGCGTTGTTTTTTTTACTCAAGTCAAACAAAAATGTACAATGTGGTTTGATGCAACAGTTACGCGATGTTAGCAAAATGAAATAAAAATAATGAAAACTCTACACCTATCTGAAACAGTGGCATTGTGTAATCCGCGACAATCTCCTCAGAGACGACAGTCGGCTTCTTTCTTCTTTGGCACTATATGCAGTGGAGATGTCCATGGGCTATCGGAGGGGCGGATTGTACCCATATCCAGCATGCGTTGAAATTCAGCACGAGCGATGCGCAGTTTGCCCGGAGTCATTCTTCGTGGTCTTTAAAAAACTGACAGATCTTTCGTTTTGATGTGATGTTTCACGTTCGTAACGCCGGCAGATAGTTCGTTCGATGGACAGCTCAATTCCTTGAATTCAAACAATACCGCTGGGTATATATCATCACCGCTTGGTTCAGCAAGCAGCGGGCTAAGGAGCTGCGTGTAATCGGTAGACCGTGGATATTTCTGTTATCTTTTAGTTAACAACTATTTTCCAGTTATTGAAGATGTTGAAATTTGGTAACATGTTACAGCTCCTGAAATCTTGTGAGTCTGCTACCTGAAGATTTATTCGTTTCAATCTTCCGAAGACGTAAGCAAGGAATGTGCGTTAGTTCGATGGCACATATATTGAAGGTAGAATACAATGGAAATCGATGCAATAGACGCTGAGACACATGTTTTTATTTAAATTTGGACGTAACTAAGTAGGAAAGCGTGATTATAATCTCCACAATCGAACTGTTGTTAAAACATTAATATAAAGGTTTTTTATAAAACCACAGACATAAGAAACGTCTATAAACCTACTTCAATGTAGGACAATACACAAAAAGGTGACAAGTAATTCGTGCCTTATTTGTTATATTCGCCATCTTTACCTTTCGTCGGTACCATTGTTGTTAACTTTTCCATGGGGTAAGGATGTATACTGGAATGGAGACAAAGTGACCTGCTGAAAGAACGACATTGAAGAATACACCCAGCTGGAAACAATATGACACTCATGACGGCAATTGTGTAGTCCCCCGGTATGGTATTTCAAGGCCGGAACAAGTTGGAAACGGCCATTTAGGCGCGAAAAGAGTTTTCAAACTTTTCAAAAAATATTAAAATGCATGTTACGGGACAAATATATAGATTTCACCAAGTAAAACAGTTCCGATGGAATGAGAAAAACTAGTTACGCCTAAAAATCGATCATATTCCCACTTTTGTTGAGAAAAATGTGTCGCCGATTTTACGTCCTGGAAATGCTTTCAAGGGGATTTTCGTGGTAGAATACACATCTCCTGCCGTAGAAATGCTCAATTTCGCCAGGTTTTGAAGATATAATTGAATTTGTAGTTTTTGACCACGTTGCATTTGCATTGTACGTGAAATATCACAGTTTAGTGGACTAATCGATCAACTGATAAAAATGACTAAAAATGTGATAGTATCACAGAAAAGTTGTAATGTTGACGAATAGGATCAAAGGTAGACGTACGAATTAAACGGAAAATGTATCGGTAAAAACAGGAACGACCCACTGATACGTCAAGGTCCGTTAGGTGGAATAGAACACCACAAGAAAGAAAAACAGGGCCAGTGGTGAGATTCGTTGGACGATCGATAGATAGTTCCACAAACGAATTGATATGATAAAATTTGAGCGTCGATAGATCAGCTAATACGCGGTGCCAAAATATCTCACCATCCAACCACTCAAAATTCACACGAATGAATAAGACGGAGATGACGCGCTGCACCCACCGTTTATTAGTGTTGATGATGCAATTCAAAAAAATTGATTTTTGATAAGTTCAAACAAGCATACGACTGAAGATAAAACGGTGTGTACCAAAACGTATAAGTATGAATCATGAGATATAACTGACTTGTGGACACTACAACAGTAATCCCTAATGAAAGCTATGCCACCACGTTTGTTGGTCAGTTGTTTATCAGAATTATATATTCAGCCTGTTTCCCTGACAGTATTTCCGGTGGAAAAATGGTCTACTTTATCACGTGGTGGTTTCTACCCACGTTATGGTGTCAACTTGGGTAACACTATCATTAACAACGTGCTTATGTTATTGTTTATTGCTTACTGACTATGCTTGAATGGAGCTTGCCATGTGTACGTGAGTCAATGCTCGCTCATCTGAGAGTTATTGACTGAATTTCATGCTCGTTAGTTATCCGACGAAAACATTGATTCCCACTTTCATCATTTGACCTATAACCCTTCTATCTTCGTATCATGGACGCATTTGATTCCGATGACTGTTGGTCTATGTTTTCGTCAGCCGCAGAATTCACGGACGACTGCCAGCGTATCATCCCATTTTTGGCCGGAACTGGGAGAGGCCATCAAAATGCATCCCCAGCGGACTAAATACACGTTCATTCTGATTCCTTCCGTGTTATTTTTATCGACGTTGATCACAGCTTAAGTCAACTGGACGGAGTAGCTGCTAGTGTGAACGCGTACTACAAACTTGAGCTTTGATAATATTCTTAGTCAACCGGACGCAGCAGATACTGGTGTACATACATCCTGCATACTCAGACGTTGATCCTAGTTTACGTCAACTTGACGTAACAGCTACTAGTGTGCACACCTCCTGAATACTTAATCGTTGAACATAGCTCTAGTCATCGCTAAAGGAAGCATTCGCAATTTTGCTACCCTGGGCGTCATTGAACAGCATACTATTCACAACGTTCCTGGTGGTCTGCCTTGGGGACGGACGAAGCACAGTTAACTCATTATTCCTCATCCGAAGACATGTCCGAGCAAGCCGATTACATTATGTAATTCTTTCGCTCCCGGCCGACCACCTCAATAATCACGGACGAATGGAGAGCCTACACAGCCTCGGATGAAATAGCTCATCAAGAGCAGCGGACGATCAAGCATTCCGAAAATTTAGTGGATCCTGAGAACAGCGTGATCCATCTACAAAATATGAAAATTCTGAGGTCCTTAGCTAAGAAGCCCATGCATACCATATCCGGATCAAAAGAAGGGCAGTTCCAGTCACATCTTCAGGAGATCATTCGGCGTAAACGAACTGCTGGAAACTTGATTGGCAAACTGCTGTTCATCTTGCCTCACGAGAAAATGTTGTGAATTATATAATATACATCCACATGCTTGGACACGTAAAACTGCTCCGTCCATTTGTCCTACATTACGAGTTATGCCGAACTGTACTCCATGCTTAGACACTTAAAACTGCTCCGTCCATTCGTCCTACCTTACGAGTTGTGCTAAACCGTTCCCCATGGTGAACCACATAGGTGGACGAGTGAAACCACTAGGGACGGGGATAGAATCTTGAATCATGTATTTGATAATTGTGGATCAGCGTACATACTACCTCCGCTTTTTCCAAGCACAGAGTGTAGACATCTGTTTTCATATGTCACTGGTGTTCTCCCGGATGGCTGAAACTGTGTATGAAGTTTTGATCATCATGTCGTTCATCGCATGTAATATGTGCAAGTAATCTGTGTACGCATATATGAAGGAACTTACCTTCTACAATAATATCAACAGGATAGTCGCTCCAGGTGAGGTTGATTCGCGCTTTCTTCGGCCCGTGTGAAAGTGGTACACTGTCAGCGGACTGGCCTAAGTCGACACACGCTGTCGGTGGCGTGCGGGATTTGCACTCCATCATCACTACGGAAGTGCGAATAACGGTTGAATTAGAGGGAACTGACGAAAATGAGAAATCGAAACGTGCACTCACCAGGCGATTGAGATTGAAGCTGATTGCCACAGAATGGACAATCGTTTGTCTGCCATTTGGATAAACTTGGAGTGAGAAATCGGCTGATTGGCATCACAGCAATAACTGTCCATCTGCACCAGGTCGCCGCCGTGTCCACATGGCATTCCTGTTGAAGGTTACGTCACCCACCTCGGTTGCATACCACTCGCAGCAGAGCCCATCGGGAAGTCGTATAAGGGCAAGTCAATGTTTGCAAAATCCACTATGTAACTGGCGAAAACAATGATGGTGTTCAAGCAAATCACCGCCGCGCGGTTGTTGCAGTGATAGAATTCCCCGAATACCTCATCAAGGGCTTTATATTGACAGCTGAAATTGGCAGCAGGTGGCCGGAGATGCGGGTCCATCAACCGTCGTATTAGCAAGTTGTAATCTGACAGCCACCGCTTATTAATGGGGACGTGACATTTGCAAAGGGGAATGAAACCTACGAAAGACCTT
>LUCH01007134.1:8046-30281 GCA_013368495.1 Paragonimus heterotremus
TACCCATCTAGCAGTTTTGTTTTCAGTCCAGTTTAAAAGTACATATTAGCATTCCCCTCACTTTTCACTTAACTGCCCATGACCATTTGACCTAGTAACATAACCGTCCTTATCAGTTTTATGTTGCTTCATCTGAATGCCCTGTTCTTGAGTCTCGATCATTCTGACCTCGCTTATCACGTCTGCATTCTTTCCCATTGTTGCCATGTCTGCTTGCTATAAATTGATTATACTAATTTCGCCGTAGTAACAGATGAGATGCGAACGAAATGTCTGTGCACAAGGCATCTTAAGCTATACTGCTGGTATTTTTCAAATTTATTTCGGGGAACCACTGCTTCAAGTAATTACAGTAACCACCGAACCTCTATGTCTAAGTTGAGTGTGAACATGTTGTGGGCAAAACCATAGCTTAATCTGCGGATAACTAACATCGGGCATGTTCCTCGAGCCTCCTTGCCAAACACATTGTTGTAGCATCACCTTCTTGCTTCATTTCATCTTCTTCACGCTTCCAAAATGTGGTACTATTGTAGCGAAAAGGCGTCCAATAAAGCACAATATTTATTTCCCAACTCGCTAGTTACCATGCTGCGCGTTCTCGCGTTTGAGCCAGGATTTCAGTCCACAACACTCCCAGGTTTTCGCTCACACGACATGTGCACTTCTGCCCGGTTCATGTGTGTGATCGGCGCCGTCTATTGGGAGATTTTCCGCCTACCACTCTTGGTCCGTTGATCAGATTTCGTTGGGCGATGGCTCGTCCGGTCGCTCGTGTTGTCCGCCATCTTTTCACTGTGGACTTTAACCGTATTCCACGACCGTGTCGAGATATTCTTCTGAGTGTTGGAATAATCACGCCTGCGACTTGGTCGTCCATCCTATTTTGCATGCCATGTCTCGCCATTGGTCCGATCCAGTCAAACGATGACTCATTCGGCCGCCCAGGCCCTCTCCGGTCCACTCGCTCTAGGTTTTTGGACGTACCTTTCCCCGCGTTGAAGTACTCCGTCGAGAGTTGGAATACTCGCACTTCCGGCCTGATAATCCATCACACTACTGTCCGGTAATGCGTTCAAAATTTCAGAATCCCATAGCAAACAAGCAAACAATGAAACCACCTACCACAACATCTATCGGCCTAATCATCTAACTCCTGTTCGATGAACATTTAGCAGAGGCTATTTAGCTGGTTGTATACAACCAGCGTCCTCACTCTGTTTCTTTATGTGCATGAATGCCGATAACAGTGGTGCACCCACGGTAACGTTTGGCATCATGTTTTCCTTATCTCACTGTGTATATGATCTGCCGTTATGGAAAGAAACACGTCATTTCTGGTTGTGAAACTCCAATCGCTGAATGAAGAACAACACTTCAGAAGACAATCACTCAACTACCGTATCGAGCATTTTCTGGAACCGTAAAATTTTCTTTCATAACACGTCAACCTCCATCCATTGATACACACAGTGGAATCAGCGTGACGATTTCCTGTTCCCCTATGTTTGCGTCCTTTCGTTTCATGGAAACCCGTACGAAGTCAGGAGTAATCAGTTACACATTTTTCCGAATCAATTTAGCTTTAGATGATATTGTCAGTGCGATCTCAATTTAAGGTGCATTGACGATGTTACCTGGCATGATAACAAAACCCATACAAGCTAATCAAACAGCTCGGTCCACAAAAACACCCACTATGTTTCGAGCTATAGATATTTCCAAGAATCTAACAGATATTCCAACGAAGTCGAATTATGTCATCAGGTTCCAAATCCAATTCTGACTGCCACCAGTCAACTCGCATGCAAATGTTCGGAAACCAAATGCAGATACAACTGAGAATAAGATATCATATGTTTTGCGTACTGAATCGAAAGGCGTGTGATCCGGTATCCTGAAGTGGCATGTCAGACTACCCATAACATTTGAAATGAAACAAGCGATTTAACCATTACCCACAGACCACTTGGAGCAGCCAGATTAAATGAATCACGCGGGCTACAGCAATTGGTGTCACAGACGTAACTCACTTGTTCCATTATTTTAGGATATGTATTGACACGACAATCAAAGTTCAAATCAGAAGACAATTCGTAAGTTTTTATGTAAATCTGTTTGTATTACTCGATTAGCGTTCAATTCCTGTTATTTGGAAACGCCAAGCAACACATGTGTCCAGACAATGTACCCAGGCAATCTCAGGCAATTCAAATAACACTGGCTACATGTCCTACTTGTGGCGGCATTAGTGTGCAACGTCTCCCTATCCGTAACGGATGAACACACATTTTACATTAATGATGTAATTGAACCGCCATTGTTGTGGCATTCGTCAGGTTTGAATGTATCTATCACAAATGTGACTGACATACTAATTCCAGGTCTCTCACTTGATACATTTTCGGTCCAATAGTTTTGGATTGGCTGAACAAGTTCAGACGCGTAATCCTCTCAGCGAAATACGAGGGAATTGAGCCAATTTTCCCAGCAGGATTTCGACTGAATTCATTGGTTGATTTCCTCTTAAAAAGATTACGTAGAATATCGCATAAACAGGCCTACATCATGCGAACTGTGATAATATAAATGACGTTGTGTGTTCATTTAATGTCTGTCTAATAAGCATGCATTTCTTAACTTTGCGGATCATTTTCACCATCGTTATGCTATACCTGACTCTCGCTATTACACTGTTCCCCTTGAAGCCAGCCGTCAACTGCTACAGGATTATCCTAATGATAACGGGCAACACTAATTCAACAATCACTGCAGAATCTCAATTGTTTATTTGGTTACACACATCCCTCACGTCTGTACTCTGTTTGAGAACACAAACGCCGTTTAACTTCTGTGTTCGAGTATATTCTGGATATATATGTATACATATGAGTATACTCTGGACTTTCGCCAAATTTCTCAAGGGTGAACCTTGTGCATAGGAATAGAAGGCAACGGACATTCAGCAACCTCAGTGCAAGGCATGTCAAAATTTGTGTAGGAATATAACGTCCACGTTCAGTTTCTTGTAAAACTTTACTTCTTTGTAATCACCTTGAAGGGCAATTTTTGACTGAATTGATGATTATTTCTTCTGTGCTTTCATACTGTGTATGGGTGCGATTGAAGTGGTTAACTCATGTTTACGGACCCTTTAGAGGGCTGCCACAACCGAAACATTTTTATCCAATCACTCACTACAACTGTTGGTCACCTCACTTTAAATGATCATGTTTGCCAGATCTGCTTCAGTTTACTTTTATTTCATCACCCATTCCATTGCATTCTGGTGGACGCACAAATGTTTAGTGAGTCCATGTTTATGAAGACACTGGAACAATTCGACCTCTATCGTGGATTGTGAATAAATCATGCTCGCTGCAAACAACGCATGTCCTCTGGTGATAATCAAGTTCGTCGGGGTCAGTGTGAGATAGTGAAGGACCTGTTGCACTATACTTTAAATGAGCTTCCGTTTTGAATCCATGTTATAACGTATATGTATCTACCTTTCATAACCTCTGTTCGCATTTCAGTTCATTTGGTTTCCTGGCGCTTTAGATAGATATGTCCGTTCCATTATTTGATGCTGGAGAACCAACTGATGTGAGTTGCAGGCATTTTGTCTTATACTTATAATTGTCTTGTGCGAGCTTGCTGGTGTTGCAATTATAACGTCCACTTCGTAAACACGAAGCCGAAGTTAAACTCGAGGCGTTGGCGAAAGTATGCACTGTCGCTGAGATTCAACAAGACTGAGACCTGTGTCTATTACATACGTTCTAGGCGGATCAGCCGGAAAACTCATCTGGGAGCGATTGTTTTGACCACACGTACACAGCACACAGTATGTATTCATCTAAATCTAGTAGAGTGTCAATTGCAAAATTGTACGCTTCCGGTTGATTGAAACCGTCAACATAAACAGTATCTCCTAACGCGACAAACTTTCCACCAGATCATCTGCGAAAACTTTCCGCATGTCCGGAAATTTCGTAGATGGACTCAGACGAAGCCCAACATTTTTATAATTAGGAGTCGCCTAAAATATCACATTCGCAGCTCGACTTTTCAGCAATGCAGTTTCCACACGAAACAGCACGATTGTTGGATTCCTGTGTGATTTGTCTGAAGAGTCCCGTCTAGACAGTCACTCCGCTGAGATATTTGGCAAACTGCATATCAGACGGAAGTTATGGTGAACTACTGGATCCAACTATGAAGCCCTTGAGCCCATGGCGTAACTACTGTAGTGGACAAGTGGGTATGCGCTAGACCCTCGTCCACTAACAATTTAATACGCCTCTTCTAAAGAGCAACCGTAAAGTAATCCCAACAGGCATCGAACCAGAGAATACGGTGGGGTTTGGAAACAAACCGTATATTTCCAGCAATATTTGGAAATACGATAAGCAGTTAGTTCTAACCTAGTCTGGGACCAACGGTAACAACCAAAAGGAAAAAGAAGAGAAGCGCGATAAGGGCCACATTCCACTCGGCGGCGCTCAAAAGCGCGTCGAGCGAAAAGTGCCTGAAACCTTCGAGTGCGTTAAACAACGCTCGAAAATGTTCGAGTTAAACGACTCTGAATAATGAAACAATACATGAGTCGTTAGCGAAAGAGCAAGCTTTCGATGCGTGCAATTAGTTGCACGATTGAAGAAAATGGCACTGAGTTCATATCAGGCCTCGTGTTGCAGGCGTACGCAGAATCATGCGTACAGAACAGACAAGCGGGAAAATATGGTTGCAGCCTGGATCCTTAGAGAAGCCACACGATCGCCGGTCATTACACTACCTATCTTAGCTGGTGGAGCGTTTGTCGCCTGTATGCATGCCCTTCGAGATACTGGCACGCGCTTACCTAAAACCCAGAGTAATGGCAATTGGTTGTCTCTTAAGTACTCATACTTGTCACAGTCTTCAGTTATCCAGTCTGTTCTAAAACTTCAACCAGCGATTTTGTTGATCTACTACTAAGTGGCAGATTCAGATACATATCACCTCATTGAATGCCAATATTCTGAGTTTTCGATTATTTGACAATGCAGTGAAGCAGTTGTTTTCGGGGTGAACCAGCTTATCAGTTGTCAACAAATATTGTTGCACTGATCAGTAAAATACGCTGCTCTACACTATTTGACACACCTCATTTTGGTCCACTCTAGTGCAACGACTGCTTTTCTATACGAAAGCGGTATTAATCATATAAAATTATCCATTTGTTTTCCGAGTAAAACTGACTTCATATCGTTTTTTCGGTGCTGGTTATCAGTTTGAATGATCTAACAGATTTTGCTGATATTGCTCTGTAGCTCGCTGGCCGTTTAATCTTAACGAGCCATATGCTGCGGGTCAAAAAGTGGAAACAGATATTTCTTACTAAACCCACAACACTGTGCGATATCTTGTTCAGACAAGTCCTAGGCAATTACTAGTTATTCATAGTAACTGGGATATAGTGGGTTGGTGAAGAATGGAAGTGTGATCTAAACAAAACATACCTCCATTTCGACCAACACAGTCACAGCTCAGATGTCTAAGTTGATCGTTCCTTTATCTAATTTAGTCAAAACGCCCACCACTTTCAACTCTAACAGTGTTCGATCTTTATTTCGATATATCCGTTTCTACTGTTTGTGCCATTGGACTGATACAAACCACTTGTTTCCGATGTTTGTGGGGACTATGGTACATAGAAACACCAGAGGACGTCCACGCAACAAATCACGGAGAAATTGTGTAGGGACACGCAAAAATGATATGGAGATATTGCAAAACGAAAAATGTAATTTAATGAATGATCAATCCTAAAAACTCTTATAATGACTGCTTTTGAAATATTTATAAAATTCGTGTTGCTCACTACAGAGTCTAGACCCTTGAGTGGTGTGGTCATTGTAGGTAGAAGTGGAACAGTGCAGTCTAGTAAATTTACGTAACTGTTTCCGTTGGCGTTTTGTTAGAAACTTTCTTGCTGAAGTATTCCAACGATCTTACTCCAGTTTCCGATGGAATCGATCTTACTTTACAAGTTAATTGATTGTCACAGGAAAGACAGTTTGCCGTGTGCTCGAAATTTCACTTTGCCCTATTACACTTTTGTTTCGCAAAACCAGCTGAGTTTCGTCATGACCAAAATATCCCAACCCGTCCCACGTGAACTTCCAAACTGCTGGCAACGATTGCACCACTGATCCTGGTTCCGACGTGCGCATCACCAACTATCAGTCAGAATCTTGGTGGTAAACGAGGTGGCTGACCGTTAGGCAACAACACACTTTGTTTTCACGAACTTTATCCGAAGGACGTCATCTATATGCCTCAGCTATTCAATTGAATACTCACGTTGCAAATGAAAGGCCCATTCAACGCCGTCATTTGGGTCACATAATTCCTTGCATTCCTCAATTATTTCCTTCAATCATAGTTTTGCGATGCTTTACTTATGATGACAACAAAGAACAAACCAAGTCCAGTTGACCGGAAGTGCAGAAACAATGCACGTAAGGAAGTGCAAGGACAGTTCAGAGTTAAAGAAAACATGCCGGATATGCGAAGTTCACATTTCATCTAACATATAATCAACAAGTTGACAATAGCTTTAGGGCTTGTCTACATGCCTAGTAATAAGCGACATGAAATGGATTTCACATGTGGTTGGGAGATAATAGGTACCTTGCGAATTTGGATCTACCAAAATGTAAACGCCACTTCAGTTAACAACCTACCAGTTATGATCTCAGGAGGTTGTACACGCATACCGGATGGGGATCAAACCAGCAACCCCTCGCGTCACGAGTAGATTCACAATAACAGGGTGTAAAATGAGTGACAGCTTAAATACATATAAATTCCCTCCCCCATACCACAAGCGATGGCCGTGGAAATGGTGGCCGAGATGGCAGGAGCTTTCTCTGGTGGAACGTGGAGTTGTTTACTCGTTTTCTCACTCGAACTCCCTGTCTGATGATTCCAGACGGGTGCCAAACGAGTCGTGGAATGTCAGTTTGAGGGTGTGCATTGTGAACATGTGCATGTGCACTTTAATCGGCGTTCCAAATTCATAACAATCTGCATTTCTGGTCACGGATTCTATTGCGTTGCACTGTTGATTATATTCGCATGAAAAGCAGAACCAAACCACATTTGAGTGGCCAGCAGCACAAGTTCCACCGTGGCATTTGACATTGTAGTTTGAGGAGTTTAGCGACTATAATAAATGATATTTTTGATAATCGCATTCACTTGTACATTTCTGATGATTTTGGCTTTTTGTCTCATTTTGTTTTAGTCAATCTATTCCATTTGTAATATCCGTCCCGGGGCTACAATGACAACTCGATCCGTGCCCCGCTAGCTTGACGTGCTTTCTCTGTACACTTTACTTTCCAGGGTCGATACAAATACACGAGGGTCAACGCGCTTAGTCCTTGCTTTTCACTGTCAATTGGTTTTCGATAATGACTATAGACTGAGTAATAATCTGTTGGACCAGTTCCAACAGGAGTGACTTCACGTTGTCGGTACTGTTTCAAATAAGGTTACTGTGAGTGAAGACAGGCACAAAATACATCACAGCCATACACTCATGAAGAACCAAATGTATGGTCCAATCGGTCAAAGTGATCAGTTATCCATATCCCACGACAGATCAATAGGAATACTTAGTGAACTTGCTCGGGTAAATACGGTATACTGAATATCTAAATATCGATTGCTGCTTTCAGACTGAATAAATGTTTGTTATGAACATATAATGGAATTGTTTCATGAGATAACGTCCAACGACGATATACAGGGAGTAACAGATCAAATATGACCAGCGTTGCGTGGACACGAGAATAAACCACGGGTCAAGACAGCACGACAGGGGAGGGCATGGTAAGATTTTTACAGGCAAGATTTGTTGATATGTCTCGGACGTTGCCGTTCTCAATCGAGCATCTTGTGTGTGTGCAGTCGCATCGCATGCTTTTGTGATTGAAGTGGGCGTGGACCACGTTCATAAGGATTATGCAGGTGACTCTGTGAGTGAGATATCGGGGTCCGGTGAAATGACAACAGAACTAGGTCTTGAGGAGAAGCGCGTAGCAAACAAGCTTGTTTTCAGTGTTTCACCATCAGGCTAAATACAACACATTTATATGGATCTGCTGACATACCTCTGTCTAACGTCAACTGTGATGAGTGGCATTTGATCGACCAGCAGGTTGGAAAACTTTCAGTATCGTTAATGGGGATGAAATAGATGTCCTAGTTTGGGAAGCTTCACACAATGTAGGAATATCTATCATATTTTACCACATGAAGTAATTTCCGATGAAAAGATATGAAGACTCGTTCACACAATTTCACTATGTGGCTATGATAATCATAATTAAAACAAAAACACCTGCAAGAAAGTAACTGTCACAAATCAGTTACGGCGAGCATCGAATAAAATCACAGGACTAACTACGAATTACCACTAAACATATGGCGACCGATCAGCGCAAAAGTGGCTTGAGAGGAAGCTCATCCATTTTCAGTGCACAAAAGTCTCCCGATTGTGCACTTAATTAGAAGACATTAATAAGATGAAAACTTGAAAATGTTAGCCTGTTGCAACCAATTACGACACAGACTAGCGAGAACCATCTTGTGGAGAGGGATAGTTTAGTGCGTACGTGCACTAAATTAACGCTCTCTCAGGTATACGCAAGAATACCAGACGCGAAATAAAAGTACCGATAACTGCGGGAGACCAAGAATATATTATACGATAATTACAATTGGTCTTGATCAGCTCTAAACGACACCGATACGCGAAGTAGCTAGGGAGGCTAAGGATCCGGCCGTCGAGCGCGCGAGCAAGCCGGAAGAGTGTATGTGGTGCGATTGGCGCGCATAGAACGAGAAGCATGCAAACAAACAAACGCGATCGCATGCATCAAACAGACAGCAGGCAAAGATCCTATGTACAATGTGAGTTAAGATTTTCTTAAAGATTTTACACATCGTACAGCAGGCAGACCGGGGGTGTCTCCAGGCCACTCTAACAGACGGTTATTAACAAGGTAGAATGAGAGTTTCCATATCCTAAGGACCAAAGTGAGCAATACCTGTTTGAAGTGCATGGGTGAGGTAGAGGATCAAAGCTTCAATAGATGCGAGGACCTGCCCCATAACCCCGTATTATCCTCACTTGTAATTCGAGTGCTAGTTAACAAGGTGCAGACACCTAGGTGTTAAAGATTTGCGTTCGAAAAGGGTGTTTTAGAGCTAGTACTCATGTCTACTAACATATGATTCTGAGCTCAAATCGATTCGCGGCACAAGCAGCAGAATCAAGCACTGCTGTGTGGCCGCCAACGTAGGTCCCACATACACTGCACCGCAATGACACTCATTGTCAGGCAAACTCTTCAGTGACAGGTCTGCAGGATAGTATAAATGACAGAATTCGGTTGAAGAAGTCACGGTTGTTGAAAACTTGTTACCTTCCGAAACGACAGTAAAACAGAATTCGTGGCATAAAGTAAATTACAGCTTCGAGTTTCTATGGCCTATTTTATAAGCATAACGCGAACGTAAAATGAAGAATTACAACAAGTGTCGGAGCCGCGGCATTCTTACTGATGGGTTTGGATCACTTTGCGGCATAAACACGATTAACTTCGAGGCTCGGTATAACAAGATTCGGTGTTACACATAGAGTACCAGCCGTATTGGTCATTGCGCTGACATGCTGGTGTGGGCGAGTCGTTGATACTGATTGGCTGTAGCCTTCCGCGAACCATTGGTCGACCTCGTATCGATGGGATCGTCCAATCCAATCCCTTCACGACGTTTGATGGTTGTGTCTACAGTAAATGTGCGCCAACGTCACTGTGCACCACTCAGCAAAATGTTCTCATCGATCGACCCCCATACCAAAAGTATTAGGTCAGACAACCTCGTTACATTACGTCGGAGATGTACATTTTTTGTGTGCAGCTAACTGATTGCACTATACATTGTAGGGTGCGGTGAGAACCGCCTGTCTAGACGGACAAAATACCAATGCGTCATTACACGTTATAGTAGTAAATGAAGGTTGTTTGGCACTCTCTAAGACGGTAGCAACAAAAACGTGGCACAAAGCAATGTGCTCCTAAGAGAAAAGCTAGTGGGATAGGATGTGTACACTCCGCCTTAGAACGTCGATTAACACGTCTTAGAAAAGCTAACCAAACAGAGTGAAGGCAGCTTGTTCGATTTTTGCCCTAAGACAATCCATATATCAACCGTAGTAATTCAGTTCTCGAATTCTCTGTACACCCTTCAAGCGAGGATATCACAATTATCACTGGTCGGGTTATGTGGCCTGCCAATCTAACACGCACTCCCTTGTGCATTTGACGTTCTGATACAAGTTTCACCAATAGTCAATTCACTCATTGGGCGTTAAAAGTGGGTCTGGAGCCACCAGTGGTCTTTCGCCAAAGAACGCAATCATTTCGAAATTCACAACAGTGCTGCCTCATGCATCCAGGCTAGGTAGAATGAATCTATTTGCATAACACACAATTCCCACTGAGACTGTCCCGAGACCTGTCTCCAAACACTTAATATGAGGTTGAATGTGTTATAACTGAAAAACTTTAATCTTCGATAAAACAGCCAACAACTTCATTCGCATGGTTCTCGTGTAGGCGTCCAATAGAATTGCCGATTTCCACACAAAGTATCTACCCCCAGCATCGAGCTCCAGTAAGGGTGAAGTATCCTTATCGACTGTAAATTTTAACATAACTGATAGGTGGTCTCTCGGATGCATAAATGTTACAACACAACGGCCAAAAGTTGACCCTTGTTAAACTCAACTGATGCACCATTTTTAGGTTGAATTACTAATAATCCACATTCACTGACTGTCTTTCTTCAAACTTCAACGACTGGACTATGGAACCACCAAAGCAGCAATCATAGACCAGCGTGCTTAAACTCCTCGCCTGTCATGATGGATTCCCAACCAGCACTTGCTTGTATGTCATACGACTGAGAAGGAAGGCAGCAATGAGTACCGGTTTTCTGAAATCATAACTTTGATTAGTGTAGTATGATAGAACGAGCACCAGACAGTGTTTCACTAATACGATTTATAGTGTTCGTAGTTATAAAAATGACTGTATAATATGAACTGGTCCTGTGGTTTTCTCACTCGGCGGTTTCAGTGTGATCGATTCGTAAAGAAGCCGAGGCATTTCTTCCAGTGATTCGGTTGACCAGACACAAACTGTACAGGACATCACTCAAGTATACTTGCTACTGGTAGGCATGAATGCAAGTAGGTGCGTATAGGTTACAAGACCTCACCCAGCACCTTGACACGGCTCACCTCGCAGTTCTTTCGGAGCAGTCATGTCAACGAGGGCACATCCTCGTTTGACATGCGCTTTCGAAATAACACACTAATACGGTTTTATCCTGCTTATGGGCTCAATAGGCACGGACTTTAATTATAAACCTATGGCACACCCGGTCGGTGGTCCAGTGAAATAGGTAGTGCCGATCCAACTAGCGGGATGTCAGACTCAAACTAAAGACCTCAGTTGTCCCTTCACCACGTCAAGCCACGGAAAGTTGTGTAGTCCCACGAACGACCGGTCGACAAAGGCGTAATTCAAAAGTAACAAACCTAGGGTTGGTAATTCTCACTGCCCGTTGTGGACGTTCCCGTATGTTAGTGACCGTCACCCGCTGTCAGTAGAGACTGAACGAGCAGTCAACAGTGCATCGACTGATCCTTTTTATGGAGGATGGCTATCAAACAGAAGGACCGACACTCAATTCTCAACAATGATATGGCATAATTGAAGAGCTTTAAGAATAAAACTCGAATCTGGCGTCTATGTTCAAAAACCAGACAAAAGAAAATACCTAAAAATGAAAGTTTCTATCAAAGGTCAACAGTGCTTGACATGTACCAACAAAAAATCCCCGTATGCTCGACAGTCTCAGCGAGAAATCTCCCGATGTACACCTCCGCGTTTGTGGCTCATGACCACAATCATCATAAACAACAATATGTCAGTGGTTCACACTGATACTTAACTGCCACACAGCCACAAAGGAAAAATAATTACGTGGGAAAAGAGAAGAAGGTGAGGGAAAGGGGACCAAACTACTAAAAATAGCTACGTCTATATTCAAACATACAACATGAAGGCGCCTATACCTTACAAACAAACAACCGAGCTGTAAGTGAAAGTGAGGCGTCAACAGCAAGACAGCTTCCTTACAGCTTTCACTGCCCCACCTTATTAAATGCACTTAATTCACAGACAACTCGACCAAACAACCATAAAATTCACGCCACCGAGCTCAGTTAGCCGCCATCTCACCTACAGTCTCAAGCCACCGAATCTGTGGGTTACGGGGTCTCCAGCCTGGGAGGCGAACCCGATGTACAGTTGCCAACCCCTTCGTGAAAGATATCATTTGTGTACGCCAGGCCATCATCTGTCCACCTCGAACCAGTCGACCGCAGCGTCGGCAAACAGTGCTTGGAGTGGTAAACGACCAGTTGACACCCTCAGTACATGGTCTAACCATCTAAGTCTGTGCAAATGTAGTGACTGAACAAAAGAACTCGTTTGACAATCAATGTAAAAAAAAATCCGCCTCCCAGCCTCCTCGTTGTTTACTCGTTGGTGCCACCCGATACGAGCGAGTGGACTCAGACATCGGTGGTTAAATACCTGAAGACGGTTTACGTCATCTGCCCTGAGCGGCCAGGTTTCGCTGCCATAAAGTAATGCAGCCCTCACTATTGTCTGATATACACGACCATTAAGCTTCAGAGAAATACCTTTCTGTTGCCAGAGGTGCCTCAGATTGGCGAGTGCCACCCTAGCCCTGGAAACACGCGCTTCCATTCCAATGCCTACACCTCCGCCGCCGCCGCGGATGCAGCTTCCCAGATACACAAACCGGTCAACAACCTCCATGGCTTCATTATCTAACATTAAATCTACGTAATCACAACAATCTTGCAGCACTTTGCATTTCGAAGTACTTAGCAGAACGCGAAATTATATCCAGCGTTGCTTGTACCGCTTGAAAGTTGTCAAACAACAACACCTTGTCGTCAGCATAATCAAAATCAGTCAGCCTTCCATCAGGTAGGAGGTCCACACCGGTATCCTTTGAGTGCCGCAAACAGTCCTCCATTATTTTGTCCATGACGAAATTGAACAAAAATGGTGAGAGCGGACAGTCTTAACGTACGCCGCCACCGATGCTGAAACTGTCAGACAGCACACCGTAAACCCTAACCCGAGTTGAAGTATGGGAGTAAGGCGCCGACAGTATGTTCACATACTTCGTCGGTACACCTCTGCGTTTAAGCGACTCTAAAAGCGTAGGTCGATCCACCGAATCAAACTCACCTTTATAGTCGAGAAATATGGCAATTGATGGCCGGCGGTATACACGACGTTGCTCCAGAATTTGACGAAGGGTAAAAATGTGATCTATACAACCCCGCCCGAGGCGAAACCCTGCCTGTTCTTCTCTAATGTTTAACTCCCGAACTGCAGTGGGTCGACAAAGTACTATGGATGCCAGAACCCTTGGAATGATTGGGATCAAACTAAGTCCCCTGTGGTTTTCATAAGAGCCCATGATGCCATTCTTGAACATAGGAACTATTATCACGTAGCCTCAGCACGGAGGGTTAGTCTCCGTCGTCCACACAATTTGAAACAGCTGAGTCAATGCCTCTACCTTCTTTGAAAAGTGCCGCCACGATATCATCTGGACCAGCGGCCCTATTACGTTTGAGAGCCGAGATGCAATTGCGAACCTCAGTCTCATTGGGTGGTTCCAAATCTACCCACCGGGATGCTACGTCACAAGTTTGTAGCGGCAACCCAGTGGAAGCAGGAGGCCAGATAAATTGACCCTCAAAGTGTTCCGCCTAGCGCCCTAACATTCTGGACTTATTATAGGTTAGTATGCCATCTGTGTCGATGATAGCTTCACTGACAGACGGTCGCCTCAAACCAGTGTTACAAATCAGCCCAAAGAGTTTGCTACTGTTCCCTGAGGCAAAAGCGATCTCCATTTTCTTAACGTTTTCCACTAACCAAGCCTCACAATCAGTCTTTAGACTACGTTTCAGCTTCTTACGGATATCCCTTCTAGACTTATTATGTGAACTACCAAGAGGAATCTTCCGTCTGGCTTCTAACAACTCCAAAGATTTCTCTGAAATCCAATGTTTGTTAAACTTATGTACCTCTATGCCGGATGCTATAGCATCTGCTTTCTGAATAGCTCGTGAGATTTGTGTCCAGCAGCTGTTAGGATTTCCGGAGTGTGTACCACTAAGGCAGCTTTCTAAGCTGGTTTGATACTTATGCTTTACCGATGGTAAAGCAAATTTCTCAACAGCCAGTCGTTACTGTCGGTAGAGTCGTTGACCGGCAAAAGTAAGAACAAAATGACAATGTACCAACGCATGGTCTGAGTCTAAGTGCGTGCTCTAATAAGAACGACAGTGTTGAATGGAACCCCGCCACCTATAACTAACGGCAATGTGATTTAACTGAGACCCGGCTTGATTCAGAGAAGGCGGGCGCCAAGTATAGCAATGGCACGCACGATGCCTGGTGTTGGATAAAAATAGCTAATGCTCAGCGCACAGCTGCAACAATCGCCCTCCATTATCTGACCGATGTGACGCTGTCCCAAACTTGCCACCTAAACGAGATTCAGCCTCACCACAGTGACCGACCTGGGCATTCATATCTCCGGTCAGAACAACCATATCAGGTCCACGTGTCGACCGAAAGAGTGCGGCCAGATCCGAGTAAAATGCGTCCCTGACGCCGACGTCATTACAGTCAGTAGGAGCGTAAGCGGACACAATCAATAAATTTCCGAAAGTCTTCCGCCTAGAGCTGGCTTTAAGAGAACCCGCTAAGCGGACAGCACAAAATCTACTGTTAACAGGAATCCAATCTACTAATGCGGCTGATACCGTCGTGCAGAGGAATATACATACTCCAGCCTGACCCGTAACAGCGGATGTGAAGTCACCCGAAATGTATAACCAGTATCGGGTAAACAATGCCGGTGCCATTAGTGACACACGTTGACTACTGTCCTGGATTCTAGTTTCCGAGATACAGCAGACATCGACATTCAATGAGTCTAACGTTCGTGCAAGAGCGGCCTGTTGACCTATTTGTTTTAACGTGCGAAAGTTGAAGGCACCTATATTAATTCGCATTCTAGGTCAAAGCAACGAACGATAAAAGCCTGAAACTAAATAGCAAGAGACGGAACTTACCGGCTCAGTGTTACCACGGTTAGCTACATCCGTTGTGGGATCTTTAGAGTAGTTATCAGAAATGGAGATCGAGAGGGACCTGAGAACTAAATTTGCTAGGAAAGTGGGGGAGGGGTCGGCAATAGCATGTTTTCGCCTATCTAGCTTGCTGTATGCAGCAGATAGGGCGGCCCGGTTTATACTGCGAGACGGCCGACGCAGTATAGGATTACTGGTGTTGTTTCTACAGTGAAGAACTACTAAGTGGTAGCTATCGGTAACAGGTAAGTGTACGTGTTCGGACGAGCGGATTGTTGCGAGCACTAGCAGAAATAGACCGATCGCCAAAGGTAGACGCGTGCGAGCATTTTATTCATTCTGACGTTCTCGTTGCGCACACTATTTGGTGGCTTTGATTTCTCCAACCGTGCAGCAAAGACAGACAACCACAAGTTCAACCAAGTTAATAATCTGAGTCTTTTAATCTACTTGTCAGTTCGGTCACTTGCAGAAAATAAAAACGACCGCCCAATAGAGGGACAGAACAGCGGAGATATGACTTATTCCGATGACTTGTTGTTTAACCATACTCGTAGCAGAGAAAACAATCTCAAAATGAACGCGCTGGCTTCCCACACTGGAAGTTCATGGGAAACACAGACAGACAAACGATGTGGGCACGCACACAAACTTTCTGAGCACTGAATGTGGGTGACGCGATAAGGCTACGATGATCGAATCGACTTGATGGAAGTTTGGTTAGGCCTGTTCGACTGATGGTTGCGATGTGTTCGAATGGACCTTGTGGTTGCCCTGGCTGGCTTAAGCGGCTTGTAGTGACTGAGTACAATAACCTCGTGAACAATCAATGTGGCCAACGGTCTACTTTGTCCTGTGAGGCAAACGAACATGGCAACTTGATTACCAACTGAATGACGGAGACCATTACAGTAGTATCGAAGTGAAAACGTACGTATTTCAACTTGACCGCGATGATTCTGCACCTCTAACAAACGAGAAAATCTAGTCAGGTTTTGTCAAAAAAATGGCTGAAACGTGTCTGATCGCAAACCCATAAGCCTTTTATCTCGATGCTCTGCGTTTTCGAGACTGGGTGATGGATCAGTCAAGCCTAACAATGTCAAGTGATAAAGTTATTTTACTATGATGGACCTTGTCATCATGTTCGCTAGTACACGTTCAACTCAAGCTGCACAATACAAACAAACGTGCAATCAAGTCACCGCAAAATAGACATGATGACAACTTCGCTGGATAATTGTAGTGAACACACGTACTAGCGCCATTGACGGAAATGAAAAAAGACACAAAATAAACAAAAGGTTTCATTGTAGTTCCTCACTGTGCAACCACCAGTAAACAGGCAATACAGACAAATCCGTAGTTACCACGTATACCCTGGGAACGTTAACCCGAAAACGCAAACACAAGGAGAATCCACAACTGACTCATAAAACAGTGGAGATTCATAAATATATGTTGCAAAAAGAAAAGGGTCAAACACTGAAAAGCATGAAAAAATAAACGAAATTTCGCATGCATAGGAGCTGGGTAACTAGCAAGGAATCACACGCGTGTTAGGCTGGTCGGGAATTCTCAAAATGAACGCATGGCACCATGGCTTGTTAGCGCCGTCGTCAAATTAAGCCAGAATTCCTTTGTCAGTTCATCCAGAAATTTTTGAATGATGTCGAGGTTTCCCGTAAGTAAATGGTAGGTATCGATACTTGATCATATGCTGAGGATAACGGTGAACCACAAACAAGAAATAAGCCAACTGAACAAGACAAGCCGAACAAAACATATAGACGAATTCCACGATCGGTTCGAATAGCACACCAAAACAGAAGAACAAAGTAAATCAAGAGTCAGGAGGCTGTGTACCACAAACATACGCATTGTACACACACAAATGTTATCTAGAGATTTCAATATCACAATTAATAGCAACAACATAATGATTACCACTGACATCCAGCTGTCACACAACTGAGTGGCTATAAGTAAACCGGGATAGTGCCAAAATATCTAAATCCAAACGGAACGACTACGGCAAGTGATTAAAGTTTACAGATCGAAATTCTGCACTGCAAAACAGCGAATGAATAGGATGAAGGCCAACACTTCAGCTAGCTTCAAAAGAGAAAGACCTGAAGGCCGCAGTTCGTCACATCCCCATTCATTCACCTCAGTAGCACCAACTTCCATGGAACACCGAAAAATATCAACGGTCACACAGGCTGTTGTATATGTAAGCTCTCCCGCTAGCTATCAGCATTAAGCAAAATGTATGGAAAAAGGTAAGATGATTCGTAAAGCTTGGCTTACGCGAATTCGACAAGCAAATTCTACACAGACTGCATTATCCTCTCTTGGACGTGCAACAATTTCAAGGATATGCATTGGTTGAGTAATCACTCATTCAGAGTGAATAGAACAGTGAAATTGTTATGAGCGTCGTGGTAAACATTGGTTAAAAGGCCGGTGATGTATATAGATCATTCATCTGGTCAACTTTTCTAACTTGCTCTACGCATTACTTTCATTCGCTCATCTGATCCAAAACAATTCTATCGAATGATCAGAACGTGAGAAACGGACTGATCCATTTTAGAAATTTGGACAAATAAAATGAGCGCTACCACAAAACAAAGTGACGGTAGATGAGTTCATGTAACAGCTACTAAGCAGTAAAGCGAGATGAACTAAAATGACTTACTACAGAAGTATTCACTTTAAATACGGAAATGCCAATATTTTCATAATGAGAGAAAAAACGAAGGTGATGAGTGACAAATAATAATTACATGAGTGATCGATATTCACGATAAAGCTGGTTATCGATGCGACCGTAGCAACAGTAAATGATTTTATTGTTTTTGGGCACATGATTACTCGTCCACACAAGTCTGAAACAGTACAGCACACAAGGGAGTGAGCGCGCTGCAGGTTACATAAAGTGCGTGTCTATTAGGTCTGTGTGGGTTGAGCACAGAAAACTACCTTGTCCACTTTTTTGTCCATGATGAGATATAAATATGTAAACTGTCTAAGCCACAATACGGAAAGTTCAAACGGAACATAATTGTTAAGCAAAGGTAAACATGAACGCCGAGGAGCAGACGAAACCTAGAAAACAGAACCATCCACAAGAACGATGACCATGATTCAGGTGTTGAGTGCCAACAGTTTGAGTACCATGTCAGTGAATGACCGCCGTCCAGTAGCGGAAAGTAGGCATCAGAAAATCCCAAATAAATTACTGTGAGGCGCCTGTTCCAATCGATCCAGTACGCATATGTAAAATTATTAACCCCCTTTATCTAACTAGTGGCTACGGTGAAGTTGAAATAACAAGTATATTCCGTCGCTTTGATGTAGAGTGAAAACAGATGAGTATCACTCGGGGTCTACCACCTACAGATAACTGTTTGTGATAAAATAACGAGTACTGAGAATCAGCCTTAGTGACAAAGCACTATCTGATCAAAAGTGTTTAGAATCTGTTGCTCTATGATGGTTGCTAGGCGCCAGCAATCACGTGTGTACAAAGGTAAAAAAGCACGTACGTCAAACAGATTTTGCTCCATCGATCTTCTGAGCTACGTAACTGACAGTACGATAGGAAGGATTGCAACATCGTCCAATGAGTGACGTTCTCGACGAGATCCAACTAATCAGTACAGCTCTTCATTTAGCGTTGTTCGTCTTGGTAACAATCAAGCCAATACACGGGGCAGTTCGGTTATCACGTCAACTTCGAAAACAACCAAGGTTTGTCAAAGTGGCGTGGTTACTACTGCACTGGTTAAGCCGCCGTAATCATATATGAACGGATGTTACATAAATCATGTTGATTTTTCGTACCCATGCGAACAAGTCGAATGAGTCTGAAAGGCAGCGTAAGACGCAAATGCTCTCAGGTAAACCCCTGGCAGACGTTGCTAATAAGAATGGGGGCTGTAGTTAACAATGCAATGCAACCGTCAACGACGCGGTGAACAACGGAAGCGGGTAAGTTAGAAAAATCACCGTTTACTGACAAACACGATAACAGAAAGAATCGGACTTAGTGTACAAACATAGAAAAGTCAACTGCACATTTTATATGGCCTGTTACTCAAGACGATGGAGGTGGCTTACAGGCAAGGGAACAACAAAGATAAGTGACAGTGATCTCATGATCCTGAGTAGAAGAATATGATCAGATTTTGGGATATCACGTATAACCGGTCACAGTCAGAATATTCTGGCCGGGCTCCGAAATCGGATAGAGTCAAAGATGCACTCTAATAACTGCCTACAGTAAGAACGAAAATTGAGATCAACGTTCCTCTTCGGAAGGGCTTGCTTAGAAAGTTTATTCGGATGTAAAACCTGCGCTCAGATGTTAATGCCGTTCTACTAACAAAATATATAATTGTCATCATCACTACAGACACCAACAAATCAGTGGTTCACACTGAGAATTAACTTCCATACAACCATGAAAAAAGCAAACTCCGCACACGAAATGAAAAGAGGAAAAAGGACAGAAGGGGGTTTAACCAATATAAATAACTACGCTTACACCCAAACAGTCAGCATCAAGGTGTCTACGCCCCACCAGCTGACCGGAAAAACAAGCATGTCACCCTGTGCAATATGGACCGACAGGCAGACATTCAAGTCATTAAACCATTGAGTTGAAGAAAATCAATAGACATAAACTGCAGTAGATGCCTCAGTGACCTTAAGACAGAATGAAATAATCAGTCACTGTCTCCTCCAGATATGATCGGGCAACTCGAGCATTACTCCTAGGCAAATGTGGAAGAAAACGGTTCCAACCACATGCTCACTACAAACAATGTCAACGAAATAGAGATGAACTAACGAACTCGGTTAGGCGCACAATTAGTGTTCAATTCCACCTTCGGACTGAATCAGTCCAACGGTCCACGGAGATGTGAACACTGTATACTCAAATGTGGGCGGTGTTTAACTTGCAAAATTCAAAATCTCCAACCACCTATCAACGATTTAAGCTAACTGACCATGTTACATTTTTTTGCACGTTTACAGAAAAATCTATAGATAAGAACACACTCGACGGCGAGTAGCCAAAACGTCTGAGATAGGGGGATCAACTTACAATTATTTGTCGTTTCATGGTAACATAGAAGAGCAGGAAAAAATACATGACCAATATTGGCCAAAAAACCGGGATATCCAGGAAAGTAAAGACGGTACACAGTAATGAGATGAGAATTGCTGCAGTACAGCTGTTCCTAAAATAGAAAACTCTAGTTAACTCTCAACAGGGGGAACAAACCAAAATTTCATCTCCGGTAATCGGCGAAGAAATGGCCTGAATTCTTCCGAGGATCTAGTCGGAAGAACACCATCACAATCTGAAAACCGAGGCATAAACGCTGCAAACAATAGACGCTACTTGGATCAGTTTCGGGGTCAATTTTTGGCGATAAAAATCCGATGAAGCGATTCAAAATAAAGATTCCCAGAGCATAACTGACCACGTGAAACCCCTAAATCAATTTGAATAATCAAAGTTACAGGTTAACAACTTGTAGCAAATAAACTCGAACACAATAAAGTAGAAACATCCAAGAAGTGAATATCCATCGAAACACGAGGTACGGTGTGATACTATCTAGAAATTGTTGGTGAATCTGGAGCAAGTGAAGGGCAACTTTTAACCAACCTGCCGAATTTGCTTGATCAACTTGGGTGGTTCAGAAACGGAACCGTGCGGTTCACTGGAATAATAATCCATTGAAAGCAGTGAAGAAAAAGGAACGAGAAGCAGTTGTCAAGTTGGTAAACAATACAATAGTTATTAACTTGTACGCCGATTTTGCGATGGAATTGAGTCTAAAGCTGAAATACAGAAGTAAGTAGCAGATGATTGAAAATATATGGAGCTCAGAATATGGATTAGGCTGGAGTTGATCTGTTCTCCCAGCTGATTGGTCAGCTTGAAAAGGTTTGTCATCACGCTGAATGACACCATCACTGCAATTGCAATCAGACTTTATGTAAGGTCATACTGGTGCAGTAACGGAACGCTCGCTTGCGAAACAGACTGTTCAGAGAAAAACCAAGCACCGAAAAGACTACGTCTCTTCGGACACAGCCACACGTTTAAAATGATCGATGGTCACAAAACTATGTACAGAAAGAACTGGCTTCAAAAACGACTAATGGATAAGCTTGTATTCAAATTTTGCAACCATCGGCAACCTTGAATAACACGGTCTTGGTTTAGGTACTATGACTACTCAGTTCGTAATATAACTTCCTGGTTCCAATAACAATGAAAAATGAGGTATGTGCTCGAAAGACGGTGATCCAGAGGAGTTGCTTAGTAAGAGGCGGCATGGATGGCCGTCTCAGAACTAGCCGCCTGTAGTACGGTGTTAGTTCCCTTGAAGGGAGGTTTTGCCGTAAGGAGTAATATCTGTGACGGCCATCGAGACCTTCATGTTCTCCGGACAGGATATTTTTACTAATTTCAGCACACACCACTGGCATCAATAATTACTACACAATTCATTCGTATCACTGAATAACACGTAATGAGAGAACATTATACACTATGTACTATAACATTTGAACACCGACCTATTCTGCTACCTTGTCGAGGTGGTCGGGCTTGTGTACTGTTTTGATCCGGCGGGCTATGCTGACTAGGACTCCGGTCCTTCCAGGTACAACCTTGTCACACAGGCCAAAGGGGAGCAGTCAGACGAAAAGCAGTTACATTCATAGGATTGTATGTCGCACTGCTGACCTCATAGGAGTGCTTAGGTAGTGAGATACGATCCCATGGGCATACGGCGGAACTATTTTTATAATTACGGCACTGCAGTCTTCCATATCAGGAAGAAGGGGGTTAGAAAAGGTACCCTCA
>LUCH01007135.1:0-11258 GCA_013368495.1 Paragonimus heterotremus
GGTTCAAACGTGATTTGCATATCGTCCGCCGAACGGATAGGAAGTTTCTGAGTAATTTATTGCGTCATTGGATGTACATCAAGCCGAAGTGGGCCAACCGTGCGCAAAGCGATGTTGTCCACTTTGGTAGTCGAACGAATAATAGGCTGGAGAACACAAACGGACGGTTGAAGAGGGGAACGCACCCAAGAGACATCCTAGCCGCCATCATTCAGAAAGTATGGATTCACAGTGAGTGGCTGCTAAGGGAGTATGAAATACAAACGAATTGTGGGTGCCATCGTCGTGAGGTTGTAGATGTTGAATGGTTCATGAACACCATTCTTCATAGAAGGACGGCATTCGTAAGTAACCTTGTCCCAAAACATCTGAAGGGACGGGCTCCTCGACTTCATTTCGAAACGATATCTGAATGAAAGGTAAGCACTTCCCTAGGAATCACCTTGAACATGGCAGCTTTGCGTGCAACAAGATGGCGACGCTTTTGTCTTGAATAGCTTACGGGGTGTATGTGGATGTATTTTTCACCGTATAATATGGCTTCCATGCATACACATTCTCTCGGTGTTTCCGAAGCATTTTTACCCCCACGGTAAGGTCCTTTGTAGTTTTGATTTTCCTTTACAAAGGTCACGTCCCTATCATTGAACTGTGGCTGACAGAGTACAACTTGCCAATTCGACGGTTGGTTGGCCTACAGCTTCTGCCGCTTGCTACAGCCAGTTTCAACCGTCACTATAAAACCCTCCAACATGTACGTGAAAAACTGCATGACTGCAAAGCCGTACTGCGGTGACTTGCCTTAACACCATCATTGCTTTTGCAAGTAAGATAGTGAAACGTGCTATGACTGGCTTACCCTCATAGGACTCCACCATGGGCTCAGGTACAAGCGGTATGCAACCGATGTGAGTGAGGAAACCTAAAACAGGATTGCCGTGTGTACACTGTGGTGACTCCGTACAGATGGACAACTATTGGTGTGATGCCGATCAGCCGATTCTTCACTACAAATGTTTCCAAATGGCAGACATGAACGAGTGTCTATTCTATGGCAAACAGTTTCAACCTAAGTCGCCTGATAAGTGTACGTTTTGAATCTTCAATTTTGTCAGTTCCCTCTACTTCAGCCGCCGTTCGCGCTGCTTCATTGATTATATGAAGCAAGTCCTGCACACTACTCACAGCGCATGTTGACTTGGACTGGTCCGCTAACAATATACCGTTTGCACGCGGGCCGAAGAAAGCGTGAGTCAACATCACCTGGAACGATCATCCTGCTGATATGATTGTCGAACGTAAGTTCTTTCATATATGCGTATACAGACTTCTTGCAGGTATCAAATGCGACGAACGACATGATGATAAAGACTTCATGTGATACACGGTTTCAATCATCCCGGGGACACCCATAACACATGAAAACCAAAGGTTACATTCTGTGCTAGAAAAAGGCAGATGTGCGTTTATCTACAATTACGGAACACATGATTCAAGCTGCTATCGCGCGTTGTCGTCCCGAGGGACTTCACATGTCCACCCATGTGTTTCAGCACAGGAAACTGTTTGGCACAATTCGTAAGGTAGGACAAATGGACGGAGAAGTTATAGGTGTCTAAGCATGGAGTAGGGTTTGGCATAACTCGTGAGTTAGGGCGAATGGACGGAGGTGTTATAAGTGTCTAATCATGGAGTCCAGTTTCGCTTAGCTCGCAAGGCAGAGCGAATGTGCTCATCAAAACTTAAGTGAACTGCACGAAGCAGCTAATATGAATGCATACTACATACTTAGACTTGATCATAGCTTAGGTGAATTGGGCGGAGCAGCTGCTAGTTTGCACGCATACTGCATACTTAGGCGTTGATCACAGCTCAAGCCAACTTAACGGGGTAGCTACTAAGGTGAATAAGTGCGGCGTAAGTAGGCGCTGATCATGGTTCAAGTCAACTAGTTGAAGCAGCCAACAATATCCGCGCGAGGCATATGAATTTGAATAACAAACGCGTGCAACAATGTCGACGTTCATTATAAAATTCACAACACTTTCATATGAGGCAAAGTTAACAGCAGTTTGCCGATCATGTTTCCAGAATTTTGTTTTCGTCGAATGATCTCCTGAAGGTGTGTCCAGAACTGCCGTCCGTTTAAATCAGACTTTGCATGGAAGTGCTTCTTAGCAAAAGATCAAAGGTTTTTCATATTTTTTAGTGGATCACCTTCTCCGGATCCATGAAATTTTTTGACTGATTGATCACCCAATGCCCGTAATTAGCTATTTCATCCAAAGTCCTGTAGGCTCTCCATTCCCCAGTGATTATTATGATAGTCGACTGGAAGCGGAAGAATTAAATAATGTAATCGACTTACTCGAACACGTCTTCGGATGAGGAATAATACGTTGACCGCATTTCCTCTGTTCCCAGGTCACACCACCATGAAAGTTGTGAGTGTTATGCTGTTCTTGAACGCTCAACGTAGCGAAATTTTGAGTGCTTCCTCTAGCGTTAAACGGGTATTTCCATATATAAAATATTTTCGAATGGAATATTGTCGCTTACATGGTTCACATTTCCTCCAACAGTTGTTAGCACACTTCGTGCCCTAAGTCGAATTTTGAAAAATGCAGAGCAGTTAGAAGAAATTATCTTCCCACTGAATCCATGGTCTCATATTAAGATGTTGAGCCAGCAGCACCACACATCCTTAACCCCAGGGCTGCAACTCCGTATTCTAAACATGAATTACAAACACGCAGAACAATATACCCTCCCTGGTTGATGTACTCGCCCGGCGCTGAAGTGTCGTTGACATCAGGCTACATTGATCACTCGTGGTCTGAAAACCGTGGAGCTCTTGGGATGGCACACCTGGATCTTAAAGGGTGCATATGGACAGATATGTACGATCATTGGGCTCTCGTAGCAACAGCAGTGAGCTGAACATCTGAATGTGATGCTATGGATTCCGTCGGAGAATAATTTCTTTTAGCTGTTCTGAATTTTACAAAACGCGATTTTGGTCGTGGTGTGCAAACAAGGAGGCTGTCTCGGAGCCGATCAACGGAAGCCGGTCGCAGATAACGCAGTAACTTAAATGATTTGCGTTCACTTTAGTAGCTGCTTCGTACAGTTCACTTAAGCTATAACCAACGTTGAAAAGCAGGAGAAAGGATTCACAATTAGCGTGTATCTAAATCGTTAATTATAAGTTGTAGTGGTCTCCTTCAGTTCTGGCGAAAGACGCGATAACATACTGGTAGCCGCCAGTAAGTTCTGAAGCCGGCGAAGACATACACGAACATTCATCAAAATTATAATCGTCCGTGATCGGGAGATAGAAGGGCTGTAGCTGAAGCGGTAGAAGTGGGAATCGATGTTTTCGTCAGGTAAATAACGACCACCAAAGTCGGACGTTATCTGTCATACAAGTGAGCATTGACTCATGTACACATGGTAACCTACTTCCGAGCATAATCACTAAAGAATAAACAGAACTGTACGCACTTTGTTACTGATAGAGTGAGATTTATTACCCATGTTTAGACCATACCGTGGAAAGAAACAATCAGGCGATAAAGTAGACCCTTTTCCACCGGAAATACTATCAAGGAAACAGGCTGAACATATTGTTTAGAAAATTTAACCAGCCAGCAAACGTGGCGGCATAGCCAGTATTAGGAATTGCTGTGATATTTCATGGACGGTGCAATACAGACCCTACGTGGTCGAGAATTATAAATTCAGTTACCTATATAAAACCACGCGGTACTAGGCGTTTTTGAAACAAAAGAATACGTATTATACCACGAAAATTCCAACGGAAGCATTTACAGAACGTAAAATTGATTGCTTCTACCGAAAAAATCGCGACACACTTTTCTCAAGAAAATTGCGAATACGGACGATTTTTGGGAAAAGCTGTTTGTTTCTCATTGAAACACAACCATTTTACTCGAAGAAATCTGTATATTTGTCCCGTAATATGCATTTTATTATTTCATTAAAAATTTGAAAAACCGCTTTTCGCGCTTGGATGGCCGTTTCCAACTTGTTGCTATAAGTGTCGTCATTTCCCCAGCTGGGAGTGTTCTTCAATGTCATTCTTTCATCAGGTCACCTGGTCTCCATTCCAACGCACCTCCGGGTTTCGTGGAAAAGTTAATAACGGTGGTACCAATGTGTGGTGAAGCATGCTGAATTGCCCTACTTCGAAGTAGGCTTTAGGCGTTCCTCACGTTCGTAGTTTTAAAAACCCTTAGAACTAATGTTTCAACAACATTTCCATTGTTGAAATTATAATCACGCTTCCCTGGTTAGTCGCGTCCAAATTTAAATAAAAACATGTGTTTACACGTATATGACATCGTTTTTCCTTATATTCCACCTATCACTCTCCGAAATAACCTAGAATACAACTCTGAGATATTTTTTCATTAATCTCTGTGCCATTGAACTACCGTACATTTCTTGCTTACGTCTTCGAGAGATTAGAACAAGGAGCTGTTCGGGGAACAAAGTTCTAAGATTTTAGGAACTGAAACATGTCACAAACTTTCAACATCTTCTATAGGTAGAAAGTATTATCTAACCAAAAGGTTACACAGATATTCACAATCTACCGATTACACGCAGCAGCTGATGGGCAGCGCATCAGTGAGCAATATGTTTTCCACATGCAGTGCTTCTATGAAATTGTTCGTTTAGTGCCCGCTCGAAGATGGCAATGCTAGAGGTTAGGGTTAACCTGGGTTTTGCAAAAGGGTGCAATTGAAGCGTCAGGAATTTGAAAAGACTTTGAGTACGGCCAACTTTGATCAATCGGGCTGAAGGTATAAAGAGAACGGTGGGGGGGAGTCGATATGGAAATAGATGATAAGAGGTTAATTGGCTTGAAATGATTTTCTCCTTAGAGGCCGTGGGGGGATGAGAAGCGGGAGGTATCAGCGAGGTCATTAACAAGACAACATGTTCGTTTAATCCAAGTACACATTCGATAAAGTACAACACAAGTGGTCCGTTTGAAAATGTTGGCTCGATGAGAGAAAGAGAACCGCCCAGTACTCGGCGGGCTAGACAGCTTTCACGTTGTGTGAGGTCGAGCACCCAAATCAAGTTGGTAAACGCAAAATGTGTAGGTGCAAAGGCCGGTGGGTTAGGATGGTCGACATCTAGTGAAATGAAACTGAAATCGCTTACAATACGAGTTATTGTGAAATGTATCTGAGTCATTTGAAAGACAGAGCTGAGACAAAAGAGCCGTGATCGAAGCTGAGCGAGAAAAAAGTGGTAAATTTCATCTGCCGGAGTAACAGGGTGTTAGTTGGGACGGATATGAAAAAATTAAAACCTAAAATAGAAGAAAAAATGGGATCTAATAAAATGTTAATGGCCGAGAAAAATGCAAGCCATAGATGAAACCGCCACCGGAGTTGTTACAACCGTCATGTCCGAAGAGTACAATATGTGGTATCGCGGATCCAGAATCCTGAATTTGTAAAGAAAGCCAGTTCCTTCAAACCACCACCGACGTAAACGAATGCTGCTTACAGTGAACACGAAGCTCAAGAATCTTACTTTGGGGGCTTCTGGTATTCTTATAGATGCACAACCGGGAGGTGTTGATGGAGGCCGGGCTGCAATGAGAGTCGGTCCCACTAGATTCATTTTCACCGGAGGAACGACATATTACATACCGTCTGAAATAACAATAATAGTAGTGCAAATAATAATCCATGTTTCTCAACGTATCTGTGAGAAGCACGCTCGAATTTGCGCGATCATGACTGATAATTACGTGCAGTACAAAGCAACAAATGGATATATAGCAAGGCAAACTTGAAATCCGTCCGCAAAAGAAGACGTAACCAGAGGGAAGATAGTCAGTTTGAAATGTTTGATGTACACGTAAGGAAAGAACACAGTTCGCTTGTTCCCCAGATTCAGCTCAGAAGATGAGACGTTACATTGATTTATCTTTTACAAAGTTAGGTAAAAACGACGTTTCAAATATCTCAAGGTCACGCCGGGAGATACTTGGACATATGTGGAAAGGATGAAAGATGATAATATCAGCATAACCCTAATTCGGGAATAACTGCTAATTAAAGGCCGAAGCCGTAACAGCCATTAATCTAGCAGCTCCTAAATCGAACCTCAATATTGTGCCATCACTGCCTTCTCCAGCAGCGCATTCCGGTGCGCATAACTCAGCCGACATCTCTATACAGATTGGTACACTACATGCTGGATTTGTTGAGTAATTTTGCAGTCAAAGCCGTGTCGACCCCATCAGGCCAAATGCTTGCAGCTTCTGCAGAAGAATGTGATAGTTCCTTTTGTCGAACTTTATAGCGAACTCCAAGAATACGACGCAAGCTTAGAAAAACTTATCTGCGGCTGTCGCAAAAAGATCAATCACTACCAGTAAGTTGGTGGCAACTGAAAAAACGTTCCGAATGCCATGTCGCCCTGGTGTTAGTAGGAGGGTTGCGCGTGAACATCCCCGGTCGTAACCGTTGGGGCTACTCTTCGTGACACCAGAAACGCACGATAATTCAACTATCAGAATGTATTTATTAGCACCAGTAAGATTACCACCTTTGTATTCTGCCGAAAAGACGCCATTTTTGTTGTTTTGGAACTTGGTTGATGAAAAAGGAATACTGAAACAGATGGCCCGGCAGTGTCGGCAAGACAGCAGTGCACGCCTTCAGCGATGGTGTCGATATTTCGTGGGGACCAAGTAGGTCATCATCTGTTGAGTGGAGTAGCTTGTTTTGCATTTTGTTATTGCTGAAGTCGGCCATCAGTACACAGTCAGCATTCCTGGTGTGCGTAAATTTCTATTCTCAGAGCAATGCCAAACATATCATCAACCTGAACGCATAGACTAACTGCAGTATCGCAGTCGTACGGTAACAGTCCGGTGGGACCCATTAGACTCTATACTACAGACCTCAGTCCCATCTTCAGAGGATATGACATTCTGTGGAAGCACGTTCAAACTGTTGGTTACTTGACACACGAGAGATTTCGTCTCAATTTATCAAGTACTACCCGTCTTCACACACATCAGATGGTGATCTCGAGGGTAGGAAGTTGTATGTGACTTGAACGGCATCTGTTTCAACTCTGATGAACTCGGAGAATTTCGAATGATTTTGTTGAGTTTATTTTAACCTTCTTTTGCACAGGAAAGTAGGTCGAGTTTTCTCATTTTCTCACCATATGAACTACATGACATTGTTCCATTGGCTTTGTAAAACACCTGTAAGCTTATCAAGTACCTTAGCGTCATTTACTGTATTTAGGCTATGGTCCTACATGCAATATTCTAGAGGTAGCCCACAGATACTTTTAAAGCGATAATAACGCTCCGCAACTTGTACAGCGCTTCAGTTAATCTGTACACGGCATCCAAAAACTACCTTCAGAACTTAAAACTCTTCGATATGAACACACCCGAGGTCTTGGCTAGCACCGCTGGCCAAACTTCTTCCCTTTTCCCTCCCTGCCAAGGAACCTGGCCAACCCTGGCTATTCCTCAACGACCGGCCGACCATACTTTTCTGTAATCTAGGAAAGTTCTCCCTCGTCTGACCACCCTTGAACATTATTTACGCCCTTCTGTGCGCATTCGCTGTCGAGGCTATCCACGACTTTCATATCGTTAGGAAAGGCGTTGCAGAAACACTTCGATTTTTTCGGTCTTCGATGTAATCTGCAAATGGGAGTGATTTCAGTAATCATCCCTGAGATACCCTACTGATTGCAGCACCCTTCATGTGGGTTTCCCCTGTAATCGTTACGGCAAAATCCCGGTATATCGGGAAGTCTTGTAACCCTGCTGGTGGTTTTGAAAGAAGACCAAAATATTCAAGTTTGAAGGTTACTAATGGGTTGTTTACTGGATTACCGCTCCGCGGATATCTAGATGCCAAACCTCGACGTTTTGCTCCCATTCAAAACTATTAGCAGTCTTATCCAGGTGATGAACCAGGTTGTGAATATACGACTCAAGCCACACAAATCCATGTTGGATATACTGTGACCTAGGAAGGTTATGCCGGGCTCCCCGAACGGGCACTTAGCTAGGCGTATGATCAAGCCACAATGCGACATACGGACGAACAATGAATGCAAGTGTGCATTACCCTTCGTGTGATGGGCGGCGACAGAAATATCATCCAAGGTGCAGATGAACGTAGTCGAAGACACACATCGTGAATAAAACGTTGGAGGTCTGAGCAGCGTTGCCCAGACAAAACGCCATTTGTTAAAATTCGGAAAGTTCGCACCGTGTTATGACTGCTGTCTTCGAGGTGTCTTCGGAGGCTACATGAATCTGGCTCTAATCTTGCACCAGGTCGATTTTGGTGAATATTAGCTTTCCTGGCAGTTCATCGTCAAATCCTGGGGGTTGCCGCATGGGTGTCAACTTCTCTTGATATTTTAAGGAGCCAAGTGCAACGGCAAGCTCATGAACTATTTGACAGGTGGATAATACCGAGTTGAAACATATGTTTGGATTCGGTTCTGACGAATTTGTGCTTATCGGAAACCTAGCAACGTGGACGACTTCAAAGTGGCGGCTCTCGTGTGACAATATGATGCACGACATCACTCTTCCCGTCCGGTGGTTAGTTAGCTAGTCGAGCCGGCTGGGGGAATTCGAATAAGGTTTGCCAATGAGGATCGCAAACTACGGGATTGGATAGCAATGGATTTACCGCAGCCGTTTGTGATGGTTTACCACATACATTGAGTTTCTTCAAGATGTCAGTCGAACGCGATCGACTTGCGTCGGTTAGCAAATCGAAATGGCGGAGGATGTCGATACCAATAATAGAAAAAAGAGCATCACCTGCAGGGAGAACCCAGCAGAAATTGCGTCCAGCGTTTAGACTCAACAGTCGAAAGCCGAAGGTTCTAGTGGGCGTACCGTTTGCAGCTCAGAGGGTAATGCCAGACTTCAATCGCGATTTATTTGCCGGATGCAGATGACGCCAACCTCCGCTCCTTTATCGATTAAGCGGCTCATTCTGGTGGTAAGATTCTTTGGAAAGAATGTGCGACATTTGTCCGACTAGCCTGTGACTGTCGTCGCTGTAACGCGTCGGCCGGCTGGTATAAACGTTTGTTGCAACGACAGCTACCTGGCGATCGACCTCGTATACTTTTTCATCGTACGTCTCATACTACCAAAGAAAGCCGCTAGTTTGTTGTCTGGACGGTGATCGGGTACGCGTAGAGGAAACTCTGCATGGTGGTCAAGTATGCTGAATACTGGCACAAAGGTCCGCCAATTCTCATCATAACTGAACTACTTCAGCGTTCGGTTTTGAAGGTTCGTGTTCACAACGTCAAATTGTTTTGCGTTCAGCTGTTATTTCGACGTCTTTTATAGCGAACGAATTATCGGTGGGACCTTTGGTGGCAACTACCTGCCCAACTAATGACGACAACGCCCTGCCTCGAAAAGGTTTGTGCATTGCCTCGGCCTAAGTCGCTAGGTCACCCAGCGTACGTGAGCGTAGCAAGAATTGTTACCACTGTGTATACGCAGCAGTCGCTGCATTTACAACTCTTGCGACACAGGTCCTTGGAACAAAAATTTCTTCACTGCATGCCGCGTATCTGGGAGAAGGGCAGATGGCCTCTTGTCATTCAACTGCAACCGTTGGATCATTTGTTCGGGACGCATTTTATCGGACGGATGTTTCTCTACAAGAGTTGTTTGCTTAAGTGATTCATGACCGTCGGCTGCTGACCTTAGTAAGATATCGCCAGCCAAATTCGGCATTTCTGAGGGAAAGCGTGGTATAGGATGGGGGACTTGTCCGAATCACGTGTCATACGCCGGCTGCTAAACTATATTTTGAGCAAGACGAGCCATGATCCTGGAACACGATCTCCAAAAGTGGAAACAGCCAACGTGATTAATAATAAGGAAAGCGAAAATTCTGGCTTAATCTCCTTATTGTCCATGACAACCGTGCGAACGCAAACGAGGTATAAACTCTAAATATATATGTACACCCGTGCATTATACGCAATCAAAGCGTAGTATGATGAAGGGTAAAGCGATTCGCCGTAGTCGAATTTATGCCAAAATTTGCGATTCAAACGAGCATGCCAATTTGTAGGAACAAATGAGCCAGAAACAGCCGGTCAAGAATAATGTGACGAGTAAGTAGGGTGTATATTGTCGACACACGAAGCCGGCGTGGGCGAACGAACAACAAGACGAAACTATAACTGAGTGAAACGACAAGCAAACGCGCGGTTTGGTCGCACTTTCGAGTACGCGGAGTACTTGTCGGTGTCCATACTCGTCCAAACAAACCTTTGGGCACATACAAAGTTTGCAAGGAAAAGGAGTATAAACGGCAATCCTAGTTCGGATATAGTTAGCGGTAAAAAATGGGGCGGCTACAGGCTGGTAGCCTGTTAATATTTGACTTTCAGCGCCAGCGCGTCGAAAAACTAAAAAAATGTTTCAAACGGCGTCTCAAAAGTTTGCGTGACAATAAAGAACACGCAAAAGCAAGTAATGTTACTACTGGAATATCATAGATTTCGTGGTGTTTTCACAAGTATTTTATTTACGGCTGGTTGGCAGCGGAGTATCAGGGTTTGAAGGATGGAGAAAAGCGCCTCTTAGATATGAAATCGACAAATCTGCCATTACGCCTAAGTGTACCCCGGTTACCTCAACAGTGTTGATCCGCAAACACTGAATACCAACCTGTACCGGAAACACGCTTAAAGTTATTGACTATTGTAGACGAACCCCCCGTGTAGGCACTTTTTCCAGTGGTTTACAGTTCTGTACAATAGAAATTTAGCCGAGATACTAGTCCTGGTTCTGCCCTTCACAACCTTCCTTTTGTGTCTCCCGAGTGATGAATTTTTATGCCAGTAAACGAGGGATTTTTACGCATCAGACAATCTATTCAGGATCCGAAAGACCTTTACTAAGTCCTTCCTGTCTAGTCGTCCTGCTTGAAAACGGGAAGTTTGAAGCGTCCAAGCTTGATGAATTACTTAAGTTCCTCCGGTTCTACGAAGAACTTCGCCAACTCACGGTACATTCTTACTGGGACATTGATCTTCCTGATCAAATTATAATATCTGGCCTACATACAGTATTCAAAAAGCGTTCTCACGTAAACAGCATACAGAGACGCAGGTAAAAAGGGCTTCAGAAAAACGTGTAGCGAACAAGCTTGTTTTCGGTGATTCATCATCAGGCTAAA
>LUCH01007135.1:14684-27977 GCA_013368495.1 Paragonimus heterotremus
TTTTTGGCAATCCATACAGCTTGGGAATCATGGTTCCGGTGGGGCGAATTCTTTCAAATGTAGCAGAATCAATTATTCCCCTCTGTCTTAAACAACGTAAGGACTTCGAAATTGCTTTCTCGATCTGAGGGGTCTTATCTTTTCACCAGCTGTTTTCTGAAATTTGGTTTGATCTTCTAATATGGTGCACATTTTGTTAATGTAATCCGCTTTGTTAAGCAGGACGATATCAACCCCCTTATCAGGCTTCGAATTTGATATGTTCTCATTTCTTCTCAAATTTTTCACCGCCAAGAGATGTTCGCTAGTGAGAAACTGTTTTGAGGCCGGACTACAGCGTAAGTATTGATAGCAAGAATTAACTAGCGTAGATTTCAGTTGCTCCGCATCTAGCATCGAGGTAGGATCGAGATCAGACACCTGTGCGTACAAGTTCTCAAATTGCATTGAATTGATTGACCTGATTAACCACCCGTTCCTCATTTACCCTCTTTAATGATTCCCCTGTGAAATTCGTGGTATAAATGTGATGTATTTAGATTGATGAATCACTGAAAACGAGCTCGTTCGCTACATAGTATTTTCTATGAAAACACTGGGAATTTTCGCGCGATTTACTCAAGTAGCCAGTCTTATCGAGAATGACAACTCCTGCGCCTTTATCAAGCTTGGATATTATGATCTTTTCGTTTCGCCTTAGAGATGCAAATGCAGATAGATGCTTCCTTGTTAGTAAGTTCTTAACTACTGATTTTTGAGTAAGGTATTGATAACAGGATTGAACTAACGTGAACTTAAACGTTTCTAATTTTAAATCTGATGATGGCTGAAGATCACTCAATTGATCATAAAGATTCTCAAACTGAGTCTCTAAATCTAGTTGTTTAAGCCTACGCATAGAACAGTAAAATTGTGGCCATAGTGATAGTGGCTTCCTTAGATCCATTGTCTGCTTCCGTCGTTAGAGCGCCAGTTTGCCTTCCGGGCTGCAAACGGACAAACTTGACACACTGGAGTCTCAAGTAGCTTGAAATTTGAGATCTCTCAGCCCACTGGTTTTCTGAATATCCACACGCTGCCATCTGTCTAACTGAATGAATTATCAGACTCCTTCTTGATCCTCTGTAAATAATCCACACTTCGCAACATTCGGCGATGGTCCCTATTCGACAAACTACTGGCTAATTCCTGCTAAGCCTCGTTGCATGCGATGCTGACTTGAGCATCTCACACTTCTCGAGTCGCTTGAATTATAGCATGAGTTGCTGATATTCTTTGCAATACTGTTTTTTGGATATAAGGAGCAAATGAAGGTCCAAAAGTTACTCATGTGTAGTACTATCAGTGGATTTTACACCGGCATATGGAAAACTGTTATGCGTGAACGGTTCCACTCATGCATAAAAACCAGAAGATATGTTAAACTCCACCAATAACAAACCTGAATCTTACGATTTGCTAATTTGTGAGGTCCTCTAAAGCTTAAGTGGCAGCCCTCAACATATTCACTCCCATCCGACTATAGAGGGAATGTTGGTTATGTTGTGGCCAACCGAATCATTGTTGTGTTGTCTATTAATTTTGTTTAGGTCTGTTGGGAGGTGGTGGTATGTTTTACAATCCTCCTCAAATAATCTATATTAGTCATGTGGCTAGTTTGTTTTAGCCGTGCCCATTTTTACTGCAGCTTTCGTTGTTAATTTCTTTTAATGTTAATCAGCCCAAGGCCTGTAAAATTCTGAATCCCGGAGGTAAACATTTTTCCTTTATATTATTTTTGCGTCCCATATGATTTCTATTGTTCACTTATCTGCAAACGGTCATGTTGCCCTGAATTAATCAGTGGCCACTCGTCTAAGTGAGGCTTATTTCGTTAAATTGCCCCCTGCCACCGATCGGTTCCCGGTTGTTCATTTCTTTTCACCAGCATATTATCTGTCCAGCTTCGAGGCCTCTTTCACATTTCATGTGAGAATCCTATCTTTTATACCCAGTCAATTGGTACCGCATCAAAGCCAGGTTTGCGAGTATCTTTCTGGTAACCGTCTTGGAGACAAATCATCGTCTTTATCACTGAGTATTAGGGGGAAACGTAACTAGATAGTCTGACTGAGTATTGCTCAGTTCGAAATTAAATCATTGACGAACGACTCAATAGTGATCTCACTCGAGCAACCTCGTAAATCAGAATTTCAAAGATGCTCACTTACGAAGTCTTGCTGCCGAACCTCACCAGCTCACGTATACTGACGTGCTGCGTCACCGTGGTTGTTACGTTTCTAGAGTGCATCTACAGGATTATCAATGTAAGGCTTGCATGCCCGCCATTTCAGGTTTCCATCTTGCCTCATCCTCTGCGTATCAGTTTGACAGTGGCCACCTCCCAGTTTTAGGGTAGTTTAGATTCATTCAGCGACTTATTGCATGAACCGGCAGATAGAACGGATGGCACATGAGCATGTTATCTTAGGATTGTCTAACGAAAGTCATCCGGACCAGCTGCTTTCGGAGCTTTGGCAATTGTGTAGTTCGCCGGTATGGTGTTTCAAGGCCGAAACGAGTTGGAAACGGCCATTTAGGCGCGAAAAGAGATTTTTCAAATTTTTCATGAAATAGTAAAATGCATATTACGGGACAAATATATGGATTTTATCGAATATACTGGTGGTGTTGCAATGAGAAAAATCAGGTGTACCTAGAAATTGCCCATATTTGCACTTTTGTGGGAAAAAATATGTCACCATTTTTTTCGATAGAACCATCATGTTGGCTTTCGGAATTTATTTTACGTTCTGAAAATGCTTCCAACGGAATTTTCGTGGTGGAATACGTCTTTCCACTGTGCACGAACGCTCAATTTTACGCGGTTTTGGAGATATAGTAGATTTTGTAATTTTCGACCACGTTGTGTTCAAATTGCATTGTACACGAAATATCACAGTAATTCCTAATGGAGACTGTGTCGCCACGGTTGTTGCTTAGTTATACGTCAGAATTATATGTTCCACCTGTTTTCCTTATAGTATTTCCGGTAGAAAACGGTCTACGTTATCACCTGGTTGTTTCTACCTACGGTGTGGTGTGAACATGCGTAACACGTCCAACCCTATCATTTATAACGTGCGTATTGTTTTGTTTGTTGCTTATTGATCATGCCTTAATGTAGCTGGCCATGTTTACGCGAGCCAATGCTCACTTATCCGACGGATAATGACCAACTTAAAAACTCGTTATTTATCCCACGAAAACACTGATTCCCACTTCTACCGTTTCAGCTACAATCGTTCTATATTCGGAACATGGATGCTTATGATTCCGATGACTGTTGGTCTGTCTTTTCGCCGGCTGCAGACTTCACTGATGGATGCCAGTATGTTACCGCAATTTTAGTCAATCCATATGCCTCCTGTTAGATCCGGGTTTGTCACCCCTGGAGCTCCACGGCTGTCAGACCACGGGTCATCTATGTGACCTGATGTTAGTTACATTTCAGGGCAGGACAACAGCACTATCCAGGAGAGGTAAATTGTTTAGCGTGTATGTACTTCATGTTTAAAATACGCAGTTGCAGCCCCACTGCTAAGGGTGTTTGCGTTGATGAGACTGTCCTAGTAACTACGCTGGGCTCAACATCTGGATACGGTGCTATGGATTCTGTTAGAAGGTAATTCCTTTTAATTGTTTGGCATGTTTGCAGAACTCGATTTAGGTCTCGAAGTGTCCAGACAAAGAGGCTGTTCCGGAGCAGATCAACGCAAGCCGGCCGCAGATTGCGCAGTCGTGGTACTCAATGTCAGCTTAGTGATAGCCTGATCAACGGGGCCGATGTATTCCACAGACGTCGTCGTACGCTGGAGGGAGGATCGGCTAGGCCTACTGCTGTAGCCTCTTGGGTATTTTGGAGACAACAGTCTTGGTCTGACTCAGAGACCTATGCGCACTGGAAACAGAAGGAAATGTTTGCAAGCCCCAAGGCTATATTGATCGAATTGGCACGACACGGTGTTTTGAAGAACCGCATGAATTGCGTATGCCGTGCCCCTGCTATTTTAGTGAGGGATGGTTCTGTTCACATGTTCACATGTTCACACCACACCGTAGGTAGAAACAACCAGGTGATAACGTAGACCGTTTTCTACCGGAAATACTATAAGGAAAACAGGTGGAACATATAATTCTGACGTATAACTAAGCAACAACCGTGGCGACACAGTCTCCATTAGGAATTACTGTGATATTTCGTGTACAATGCAATTTGAACACAACGTGGTCGAAAATTACAAAATCTACTATATCTCCAAAACCGCGTAAAATTGAGCGTTCGTGCACAGTGGAAAGACGTATTCCACCACGAAAATTCCGTTGGAAGCATTTTCAGAACGTAAAATAAATTCCGAAAGCCAACATGATGGTTCTATCGAAAAAAATGGTGACATATTTTTTCCCACAAAAGTGCAAATATGGGCAATTTCTAGGTACACCTGATTTTTCTCATTGCAACACCACCAGTATATTCGATAAAATCCATATATTTGTCCCGTAATATGCATTTTACTATTTCATGAAAAATTTGAAAAATCTCTTTTCGCGCCTAAATGGCCGTTTCCAACTCGTTTCGGCCTTGAAACACCATACCGGCGAACTACACAATTGCCGGAGCTTTCAGCACAGTCAACTGATTCCACAGTAATCCACGTGTGACCGTCGTTGCTCTCATAACTGCAAATCAGATCAAACTGATGTGATCCACCATAGTCTGTTTTGAGCATCTCAAAATCCTGAGGCAACGTCTACTGAAAGCACTCTCACTTACCCCTTACGGATAAATCTGTCAGCAATCTGGATAGAAGATTTTAACTGAACATAATTCTATCATGCCATGAGGTTTTGCTTGGCCTGTTTAATAATGTTTTCCTCATATACTGGTCGTCAACCCCGCTGAGCCTGGCTGGTGCTGCGATGCACCCGGCTTTACTCAAAAAGCGTCCACGCCAACCCTTGCATCTGAGTCTCTTCCACAATTTACGCTTCCGCCTTGAGTCTGGCTTTTTCTGCTTTTTTCCATATTAGTTTCTTAAAGCGGATAAACGTCCGAAGTGGAATGCCTATGAGACTGGCTCTCAGCCTGATTCAAATAGCTCCTACAGTGTTTCCGTATACATTTTCTGGTCACTTATTCATTTCCGCATTTATGATAACCATGACCGCGTCAGTTCCTTTATGAACACGATACCACTTGTTGGAAACCTAGCGTTTGTTACAGTGGG
The DNA here is from genome assembly GCA_013368495.1 of Paragonimus heterotremus. Classification (NCBI taxonomy): domain Eukaryota; kingdom Metazoa; phylum Platyhelminthes; class Trematoda; order Plagiorchiida; family Troglotrematidae; genus Paragonimus; species Paragonimus heterotremus. The sequence goes on from LUCH01007135.1 coordinate 19,952, forward strand.
TGCCGGCCTAGCGGCCTCATGATCGTTATGACCAATAAAAGACCACATACTCAGGCTAACAAGCTCATCCGTCCTCTAAATTGCTACAAGGCCCAGCAAAGCAGTCGTCCAGCTAAGCCCCAATAGAATGCGTTCATTTGGGAACCAAACTAGGGCCCTGATGCGTTGAAATTAAGGATTTGGTCGACAGAACTAAACCTTCAGTGAATTTTTCTTATTCAAGCAACTCCTGGCCTATTAAAGTCTTCAAGAAAAAGTTATCTCGCATGCCCGGCCAGTCAAAATTCAGCGCTTTAACAACTACAGGAGAAATTATGGGAAACTGGGTACTGCTGTGCCTCATTTACGAAGACACCGTTCTGTCCGTTAGTACTCTGTTGAAAACAAACAGTTATCAGCAATGTTTTGATTAGTGTTAAAAGTATTGGCTCACAGCTAGCTGCCATTACACCCTCAATCTATCCTGGACCTAATGTTATCCCATAAGTAGCTAACAAGCAAGAAGATAAGTATATACCCATTATTTTGCTCAATTTTTAACGCTATCACATTCATCCAGTGCCTTTCCCACCCAGTAAAATAGTCAATCATTATGCATCGTTACAAAAGTAGTTCAAGACAGGACGTTATAAACTTCATCCAATCAACCAAACATCAATCTGCCCCAGAGTGTTTGGAAGGATAACAAAAGTGTCCATTGTCAAATTCTTAATGTCAAAAACTTTACAAACCTTTCGCAGCGCGGTTTACGTAGCAAGCGCGATGCTTACCATACCCCCTAGATATACAAAAGACTTTCCATCCTGTGCTCCACAAGCGTCTGTTGATAAAAATGGCATCCCTTGATATACACACCCCTTGCACATTTGACCTCCGTTATACTTTGAAGGCCAAACCTGAACAGTTACAATGGTAGAACACTGCTCAACAATAAAATCAGCGACCAGTGCGGTAATTCAAGGTAGCGTTCTGGGATCACTGTTCATCCTCGTGTATATAAATAACGTTTGCGATTTTACTGAACATGGCAAGCCATTTCTGTCTGCTGACGACATCAAAATCGTCTGCAAATTCCGCCGACCCAGTAGCACCGCCTTCTGCCTACAAAATACACAACAGGAACTAGCATCATTGAAGTCGTGATGTAAAACATAAGTCATGACGTTCTCATCGGAAAACTCGAATACCAATGGGTGTGTCTCACTAGATGGCTATCATATTGACACCGCCACATCCGTTCGAGATCTAAGCATATGGTATTCAACCTCCTTCAGTCCATCCGAACAAGTACGCTTTTGGGTTACAAAAACTACAAGGATAAAAAGCTGTATCATGAAGACATTTGGTCTACACGCTGCGACACTGACTCTTCAGACAATGGACGCTCGACCTTAACTTGAGAATTGCACCCTTATTTACTGCCACCTACGCATATCTGATAGTCTTGTGTTAGAAAATCTCCAACGATCATTCGCCAATGGCCTATTAGGTTATTCATAACCACTTACCTATATAGAATGCCGTCGAAAACTTGGTATTGGTTTACACTTGCACTTCACACTAACACTTCTGTATAAGCCGATAAATTTGGACGACATCACTACAACATCGCCGTTCATTTTCAATGAGGCCCCCCATATGGTCTAGGAAATGAAGTGTCGGGGAAGAACCCAATCCCCGAAAATAGCGTTTCATTTAACTTCGAAATGGCCTCACTAATTACTGTTTGAAGTGGCCTTTATTGTCTGCACGGTCACGTGCCACTTCACACATCACGTGCGTTCTCAACCTTTGTGCGGATTTCCCACACTCCACTTACATGCCCGTCGTTTGATTGGGACATCACAGACCCTTTGAATGTGATCTAGTTCGTGACCCTGTTGTCTTCAGATTGAAGGGCATAAAGCAGCGATGTCTGGAGGCTAGTCTCTTTCCTATGTTCATTTGTTAGCATTGGGCAATTGGGTTGACCAGGAGAATACGAGTTAGTCGTGCATACTCCGTAGTCATTTGTTCACCACCGTAGAACGTTGCTCCGTTATCCAACGCATCACTAACCGTTATTCCGTTGTCTGTTTGAGCACTCGTAGGCCGTATATCAAGTTACGAAACAAGGATTCTACCTTAACAACCTTGCTGTTTCGAAAAATGGTACGTGCTAACTTCTTTATTGTGAAATTATCCGATGTGTGCATCAAACTTCCAAAAGAAATCAGATCCTGCAACAACATCCAGCGTTTTAAAAGGGCCAGGACATCTAGTCTACGTCGCTGTAACAATGTCTATTCTCAAACTTTATGTATCTCCTGATGACATCTTTGAATATCGGCCAAAATACATTTAGCCGTTAGTGATATATGACACACATACCTATCCCTGCTATCAGGCTCCTACTGAAAACAGCTTGCCCGAAAAGGCTTACAACGTCTCTACTGTTTGATCACAACCCAGCCGGCGTTAACATTTGATACTCAAGGAACCTTCAGAAAATCAGCAGCATTTTGTTCATAGGCGTTATTGTGCACGCATAACCCAAAATGTTGGAAAGTGTAGAATGTAAGCCTACAGAAAATTCACCGGAATGACCTTGTATGGCGTTATACTTGGATCACTTCTAAACAACCAGGATCACCCCAAGCAGCGCACACTTATTTTAGATTGGGCTAAATAAGGCGATTCTGAGGCAAAAGGTCCCACGACGAATAAACGGCCTCTCTTAACGCTGCATATTCCTTGCAATTTCTCTACTCTTTTGCTGATGTTATTGCCCACATGTTAATACCTCTGATTTTCTCGTTTTGTTTTAAGGCATCACTTTCTCAGAAGTGCATACGTTTAGTTTGGCTTGACTTCAAAAGCCGGTAGGTTGTTTTGAGATTTTTTCAGTGTCATCTCACTACGTATGCTGCGCGATCATTCATCATAAAATTGTGAACGTAACACCATGCGACGGAAATTACGAGCTGTTGTCACAGGCAGTTCAAAATAATGTGCATCATTTTGTTGACCGCCATAACATTTCTTTTCGTCCCACAGTTCAGATCACTGGAATACGTGTACCTCAACTACAAGTCCACAGGTTGGGTAAGACGGAGTACCTATAAATGTGTGCTTTCGTTCGTAAACTGTTAGATCCAGTGTGTCACATCAACCATAATTTACCCTCAAAACATCACTTACCGCTTGTTGTGCAATAACTGCAACTGCTTGCCTACGCATTTCTTTCTACATAAACAGCGGTGTTTCGTTACCTCGCTTCACTGGCGTCTTTATTTACAGTATCCTATCCGTTACCCTGCACACAAACTCTGGAGATATCCAGTTTATATGAACAAAGGAGAACAGCGAGCGAATGCCTGTTTTGCACAGTGGACGAAAGGTGCGCAGAAAAATCAACGTACTGACCCGAACCGTTTTGTACATTCATGATGATAAGCAATAACTATACATTCATTTACGATGTTTCGCTCATTTTCGCATGTATTCTTGCATTCGCGGGTCGTCGGGTAGACTGGAAAGCAGTGTGGGCAAAATGGAGCAATAAATAAGAACGAAATAAAGGAACAGTGCGGAATCCGGTGAGTAGGTTAGCTTTTGCACAGTAAGACGTTTCTGGGGCCAGCTCATATTTTACTCCCACAAGTCCCCTGAGGTTACTTATGTCATAAAGCATTTTTGCCCACCGCCGGCCCCAAAGGCCCCCGTGGTTCCCTAGAGTGCCATGTGTGGTGTGCTATTAAGGATAATTGACATGCACACTTTTCTAACACATATATGCCCGTTCGTGATAACCCGTTCACCCTGGTGAGCCACTTAAAACCATAACACCGTACGGGGTCTTGATTATCACGTGATTATCATTCCGGAAGTAGTTGCCGGTCACCCATTTTCGTTAAATACTACAATAATTGCTTGTCATATTATATGTTGCATTAGAAAAACGAAAATATTAATGCAGCGTAAATTTTGAGAAATACTCATACACTATTCGTCATATTACATGTGTTCGCTCCATAGTTCCTCACTGAACCCGTGAGAATGCACTCTTTTTCACACTTCCACAAACATCCGTTATGCTGTGAAGCCTACCGCGCGAGAGTCTACGCAATTGTTCGTCTGATTTCAGAATTTCCGGTCTCCTTTCGCCAAAGTCGATTTATCTCAACGCTTTCCAGATGCTATTTATATCAGGTAATGGTGAAATCCATCGAAGATGCAGTTTGAGATGTTTCCGAGCGTGGCCTTGACATATTTGAAACGTCGGTTTCCACATGACCTTGTACAAGGTAAATTATTGTAACGCCCGATGTTTTAGACTGAATCTATGCAACAAGCGGACTGTCTTATTTCCTGGCCCCTGCAACAAGCGTTGGCAAACTGCAGCCCTTCTCCTACTGATTACATTCTACTCTGCTGACATATTTCATTTTTGGCGTATTATAAAAATACTTGTTGTTTCGTGTCACCTACAGTTAATTGCAGCGATCGCGTACAGCCAAACGTGTCGCTCACAAGTGTTCCGTGAAGTATATGCTACTAGAGCTGAAACTTACGTTGCTGTAAAAAAACGATGTGTTTAGACGTCTTCATCACAGTGTTTGCCGTTCGTTTGGAACACAACTTTTCATATGGGTTCAGAAATAAAGCTTCCACTTTTTCAACCTCAACTACCCGGAAAAAATGCGCGTGAACCTTTTTCTTGTAACATATTCTTATATTTCGAACGATACACAGAACAAACTTAGAGCGAGTGAGCATACTCAGTATTATAGTAGAGTTTGGATAGCTGTCTTAAGCTATCGAACGCAATGTCTATACCCAAACTTTGTATATTCTTCCGATGACTTCTGCACGTGTTCCCAGAAACATCTGGTCTTCGACTGCAAATAACGCAAATTCGTGTCCGGTAGCAGGCTCCTTCAAAACAGTTTGTTTGAATTAGTTCGTCGCGTTATTTTCATGTACCCACAACCCACCCAACATTTGACCTATTGTGCACCGGCGAAACCGTGGAAAAATCAACATTATTCTGTTTACGTGCAGAAATGTACACGCATTGTTGTAATGGATCTAAACACAAGTATGAATTTTAGTGTTACCACGGAGCCCAGATGTGATGGAAATAAATGAAACCGGCTCACAGCATTTCGAGATGGTGGGTTAGTTTGGGGTTCAACTATACTGAATGGAAGTTTTCAAGGGATGCAATCCCTCGTGTTGCTTCGAAAACGTTTGAGTTCGCAGCGGAGAGAACTGCGGCAACGGACAAATACGGAGATATGCTGAAGTAAACAGTATTCTGTTGGCCTTTAATTCTCCAGAAATCAGCACACAAGCGATACAAAGCAGAGGGGAAACGCACTGTTTGCGACCCTGGAGAAGTGTTTTTTATGTAACGTGCGTTTGAAACCGGCGAATGCACATGGGTTGAATATGAAGTGTGCAACAGGGCATGCTGCTGTGTTGTCGGCACCGTTTTATTTACCGTTTGTGTAAGTCGTGTACGTGGCCTACTTAGCCGTTGGCTCATGTTGATTCTTTTCGTTTCCTCCTACAGGACTGCTTTTGGAACCCCTGCTCCTGGAGAACGCTATCTCCCGGTGTCTCTACGTTGCCAAGAAGTAGGCGCGTAAACGTAACGGATAATCACAGCAAAGACGGCCGGCCTGTATGTTACATGTTTATTTATTTATTTGATTAGGATTACTTAAACGTCAAGTACGCATGTTAACTTGAGGAAGGTAGAGGGTGTGAAGAACACTGAAAATTATGAAGTACAAAGTGCTGTATAAAACGCTACACTAATTAGATTGCTGGAAGACGTAATACTCAAGCATAGTTAGAACTTGAAGATTGATCGCCCGCAGGACTAGATTGAAAGCACAAACGCATACGTAAAAACAGGTTCATAATACACACACACGCTTATTCAAATATACGTCTTTCAATAACGCCCCAAGCATCTTGGTAAGTGGTGACTTCACAATTGTTGGCGGTTAACTTTTAATGATTACTGATCATCATACAAGGGTTTTGTACCATCAAAGTTTTGGGAAAAACAAAAAACATACCCCACATATATATCCCGCATAACAGTATAATAATCTTGCGTTGTCCTTTGTGTTTCCTCCCATGCCTCATAAAGCAAATATCTTCCATTCGAGGTTAGTTTAGGATAAGCAGATTTTTCAATGTACCGTCTTGACGTCTGGTTGTAAAAATGTCTGGGACCGGCAAGTAATTCTGAAATTCCGCTTCGTAAGGTACAGAGAGGTTTGGGTGGACCAAGTCCAATAAGTTATAAAATGAATTAAAAACACATTCATCGGGAAGGACTCTTCTCTGTTTTGACTAAATAGATAATTTGTATCAGCATGGTCGGTAGGTTGGCAAATTTCAAAAAGATTCCCTCATCGTGATGCTAGTTCCGAGGTTCGTACACCCAAGGTTTTCCCAGCATCACATTAACGAGGATCGGAAGTCACAATGAGGAGACGGTGAATCTGCAAACGAACCTTATTTATTTATTTACTCACCGTTAACAAACGTACAATAACGCAACGATTAAGGGCGCTACGGAACTGGACATGAGAGAACCTTCAGCACAACCGCACGGCAGGCGCTAGAGAGGACGAATATCGATGGGAATTTCAGCCGATCGTCAGAATTCAAACAGGCGTCATACTGCTAGTAAACATGTGGTCGACTCGGCCAAGTTGGCCGAGAGTGGGCCAGGTGTTGGCCTGTCTTTTCTACTCCACTGACCAACCAAAGATAAGAAACTTCGGTGAATGGCACGTTATCATGGGACTACTGTTGTGATTGAATAATGATTACGAATAATCTAAGAATGGCATTTTTCACTCAGTGGACAGATATTTGACTACGGAATAGGTGGTTGCCAATTGACGGTAAATTTTGTTCATCCAAGCTAGTTCGATAGCTCTGGGTCATTTGATTGTCACGTGCCTCTGGTATGGTCGGTTTCCATGCCGTTGTTTTTGTGACGTTTTGCGGATAATCTTAAATAACAACATGTCATGTCACTCTGAATGTATGTGTGATACTACGTACCTTTATTGTTAAGTGAAGACATGTTACAACTTGACCTGAAGACTAATTTTCACTTAGGTGTTTGACTTTTTAATCTTCGTACTCCCTGAAGCTATCTGGTTAATAAACTTTTGATGCGCTATGAGTTCCGGGCGAAGGCTGTATAGTCGTATCACTATATATTGTCAAATACGGCGGGAACGTTCATAGACGTATACGACTTGGCATCAGTTTTACTGGTGACTCCTCCATTACTGTCCCTGTCACCTTGGGGAATTAGAAACCTGGTAGTCCGTTATTTTGTTACGTATATTTTAACTTGAAGATGACGAAGATGATCAGGTAGTGAAGGACATATGTCCAGCTTCATTTGTTGAGGCGATACGCAATCATGTGTCTGTTAATGAAGGAGGAAATGTGGTGTCGACGCCTTGTATTCCCATGAATGTCAGCAATCAACTTTAACTTTCAGTTCATTGCTAGGTGCAGGCAGTTGTGATGATGTTCTTGATTACTGTTTTTCTTTCGTAAGTCCGCACCCATGCAGTCGTTCACCGGGGGCGCACAGTTGATGAGTACGTGTGAAAGATATGTAACTATGTGTTTGTCAAATCATTGGCAATGAAGATAAGCTGGCTGTGGACGAACGGAAAGTGTCGCCTAATGGATACTAACATCTCCCAAGCAGTTATAAGTAATACGTTTTCGTTCTAATACTTTAAAAGACGCCGTCTCATCTCATCGAAACTACCCCTAAGAGAGTGAGGGAAATGTGAAACATTTCATCATGAGCTGGTTCCAAGGAGCCAAAGAGAGAGACGGTGGGAGATCAAAACGCCGATACTCAGAGACTAATCGCTAACAGGTAAGAACCTACAGATTTTTCGAAAGTTATTTAATTAAAAGGGCAACCCGGAGCTGGAAGACGCAGAAACAGTTTGGAGGAGGAAGCCAGAAGAAAACATGAACAGGT
>LUCH01007136.1:0-11974 GCA_013368495.1 Paragonimus heterotremus
CGGAGCACATTCCCAAATGTCGAGCGATCAACAAAGCCGGCTCCGCCCAATCTTCTATCACACGGCATTTGGAAGAAACGGGACACGTAATTCAAGTGGAGAAGGCTTTGCGTGCGTTGTATCGCTCAATCAATAAACATACTTTGCCTTTCGCTGAGGCCGCTGCGATACCCCGTTACAAACCTTCACTGTGTGTACAGAAGCAAATGGTAGTTAACCTATCACTACCATGGTGTTAAGAGCTTGCAATCATGGGTCTATATTACTTGTTAAGTGTTGCTATTATTTAAATGTTTTGGTTGTACGGTCTACTTAAGTTTATTTCCTTCTCTTGTCTTAAGCTTTATTTTGAACTGCCTGTTAGTTTTCGTTTATTTCCGCGTGTCTTATTGTAAGACCGATATTGTCTGCACCGTTAGTTTCTTACTCGACCAGTTTGAAATTTGAATTTTGTTCGCTTGTTTTTCATTAATGATGGCCCATTGGAACGTGATTGGTACTGTGTGCTATTTCTATCACAGGTGATAACTCATTCCTATTTTACACTTATTTAAATTGTATACTAGTTGGTCATAGTCCCTGTATCGTAACCGAAGAGATCGGTCGAAATATCTCTTCAGAATACATCTTACGTAATTCTGTTTGCATGTTCTTAATTTGAGGACTTACTTTAATCACTAAAATAATCGTTACTATAATCGGCAGCATTCCAGACCAGCTTGGTTTGTTGGTAACGAGACTACTATATCATAAGTGAAACATTACTAATGAACCAAATTATCGGTAGCTCACAGATTGTTCTGAACTTATGGATGCTTTATCAGTTTCAAGTATGTTCCATCTAGTGATGAACAACATCACATCGATGACCGACAGTGCTGCTTGAGTATTAGTTAGAAGGCAACACTAGTTTAGATACGCTTCAGGTTTAATTTATACGAATTGGTTATCCATTCTCAAACATTCAGCAGCTAGATACCCTCGTCGGATTGTGCGTGTAAATAATATGACACTCATTGGACAACCTTTGTTGCGCTGCCTCATTCTTTGTTCTCAGTTGCTGCATAGAGACCCCATTCACTTCACGCTGCCCGATTAGTCGCCAACTTGTCTATCGCCTCCAAATACACACTATGCAATTCGCCAGGTTCTTTGATCTGGTAAACAAACACGATCTGCAATCATCAACCTATTTGTAACCGTCTTCGTTTCTATACCCTAAGTCTCTGTTTGTTCATCTACCAATCGGTTTCGATGTCTGTATGGAATGTTTTGTATAATCATCTACAACTGGATATTATCAGTATATGATCAATGATGCGTGCTGAGTGGTGGTTATCCGGCAGCTACATCATTTATTATCATACTATAACAGTGGTTATTCTTAAGTTTTTCTCTTTGATTTAACAAATGTACAACTTCACACGCAATTTGTGATGTTTTCACTTCATGACCGATTGGTGCTTGTTTTTCTTCATTCTTTTTTTTCCACATGCTCGCGTCATACGCTTTTGGTAATAGTAATTATTTGTTGCTGTCTGTGTATTACAGAAATCGTTTTTACAAATTGAATTTCACAGTTACAACGTAACAGCAACCACTGACTTGATGAAAAGTAGCCTGAGTCAAATCATCTTAGTTAATGAAGGGAAAGAGACAGTTCCAGGTTATTCCATTTCTCTCACCGCATTCATCTGTTCTTATTAGATTCTCCACACTTTCGTTGTTATTTTGCGATTAATCGCCAGCATCTTCTCTTGTTCTCATAGGTAGAAAATGACGAGCAGCGAGAATTTTGCCGAAACAGTCGCAATTTACTCAGTCTCAAGACGTGCATGGAATCGGGTATCCGCACCAATCCCAAACGCATCGCACAAATGTTCGATCGACTTGAACAGTGTGTTGCCGAACGGTAGGTTAGAATGAGGGCATGATCACGGGACGCGTGCATCTTTTCAGGAAATTTGTGATTACTAGTTCGATTAAGTTGTTATTCGGAAGTAGTTGGAAATTGTCGCAATTAGCATTGTTGTGTTTTGCTCACTTGTCTCGCTTTTGACTAGTTTACTGTCTTCTCTTGCGACATTTCTTTCGAAACCGCTGAAAGGAAGTCATTGTGTCAATGACTGTTCTTCCGGCTCTAGGTTCCCATTATAACTGTAGATACATCGGATTGATACTGTCTGTTAACAATCGTATGGGCAGATGTTTTCCCGACAACACCCAAGAGCGCGGCCTGTTGTTGGTTGCAGTATCGGCTGCTGCCCTGTTTTTAAACCGCCAATGTTGATCTCATGCATTTTCTTCCTACCCGGTGCCAATAACGGAGTTTGTGTAGATGCTTTTGTCAGGTTTAACCATTTTTCAGGTCGTTTCTATAAGATTTTGGAGTTTTATGAGTTTAAGGAAATCTGTAACCTTGCTTAGTATCGCAGCGACGAGCAGCTTGTCAAATTCTTCCATCATCATATTTTCCAATGTGGCCTCACAGATGAATTTTTCCCATAGATTTGGCTGGTAATGCTGTTCGACTTATCTTTCCGTTTTTCACCGGTTGAAAAAGGCTGCAGCAGAAAGTGACTGAAGTTGTTTGCTATTGAATCAAAAAGTAAGCGTTGCCACGATTAGCAGGTTGCTGCCGTTTCTGATGAAGCCTTAACCCAAAAATTCCTTTAGATAACACATCGCACTTCATTCAGTTCATTTTTGAATACTCAGGCATCGAATCCCTATGCGGTTGTTATAGTTTACATGGTCTAGATGCTTTTTACTTGAATTAACAGTTATGACTTCGTCACTTACAGCTGCGAGACAATCAGGGGTTTCATTCATCTCTTTTGTCAGTTTTAGTGATGGTACCATAAGATACGACGCTAGTTGTCAGACATTTCTGCAATGCCTGGTCGATCTAGTCCAAAAGTCGTCCTCATAGTTTGAGACTTGATGTTTGATACTGTCTATTCCTAAGCATCAGTCTTCTTGGATGCTGTTTACGCTTCTGCTGAATGAGAGCTTTTACACGAACCCAAGAGTGATCGGTGTCATCGTTAACGCTGTTAAAAATTCAAGAGACATGCACATTGCTCAGCGGCTTAGTCCCAGCAAGCAAGTGCGGTACTAAGAAATTTCATACTAAAACCTATCTTCACGGTAATGGGTTGGCAAACGGCACCTGCACAGTGCTCTACTCACCAACTCGAACTTGTATCCTCTGTATGGGTCACATTGTTCGTGCATTCCCGAAGAATCGCTTTGGTGTCTACCACTCGTAGATATCCTCCTCCCTCACCCTGCAGAATGGTTTTGAAGATGTGTCTATTTTGTCTAATGCACAATCGTCGTCGTTCAATTGTGTTAATGTCTTATTTTTCATTTTCCGCATTTTCCCCGTTACTGACCCTAAATACATGTCAAAACAAGTTTCCCTATAGGTCCCACGCCTTCAACTATTCAGGCATTACGTCGAGTCACAATTTGACGCGATCTTTTCATGGTACTAACGTTTTTGCTTGTGAGAAGATCCAATTTTCATGTTTTAATTCGTGTTCAATCCTGCACAACTACATCCTCTGTTTTGTGATTGTATGCATATCTACTTTTTAATTGTATTCTTCCGTGGTTATTTTTTTATGGAATCCTAACCAACTTCTTTCTAAATTCATAAGGCACTCGTCCAGCTGTAACAGAATTCCTCGTTCATTAAAACTATAGTGTTTTAACATTTTAAAACAAACAAGTCACTTGCCTCTGAACGGGTTTCTGAATCCGATCATACTTTTTTTCCTACCTGTCTAAATGTGTGTCCATGTGTTCAACTGGGTTGTAGTTGTAGATGTAGTTTTGAAAATACTTGTATTCAGGTTTCATCGTGAGACCACCTTGGAAATCCATACTTCGGTTAACGATTGACTTATACTGCTTGAAACTCATTCAAATGACTTGTTCAGTCATCACTTCATTGGGAATATTTAAGTGGATTAAATCACCTTTTATGTTTACAGAGATATCAGTATGAAGAATCGGGGCCTTTGTACACTGAAGTACTCCATCCGTTTACAAATAATATACAACTCAGAGAACACTATGCCTTTAATGCCAGTGTAATAATGTGGCTTAAACCTCATGAAGGAATCATAATTAGAACTACGTCTTCAAGTGGCAGCGTGACAAGAGTCGAAAGAAACTGTTTTATAAGCATACGATATTGTATCGTTGTCCGTTGTAGAGATCCTCTAGTCGAGCTGTTCCAAAGCCGTTGAGAAGTGTTTACAGAACAAAACAGTTGAATTCGAGGAGCTTACTGAATGAACGGTTCATGTCGTCTTCGAGAACACCCCAATTAGCTCGCATCAAGACATAATTTCACAGTTAAAAATTGATATCATGGAATATACTGACTTGGAATTTGACGATGCGATTTGATGATGTGCCACAGGATCAAGAAGTGCCGCGTACGAGTTGAAATTTTTGTGAACTGGGCAACAAGACTTGAGACAGCACAGCGTGGTTCAGTCCCTGTGAGGAAACCTATAGATTCCGGTCTCCCACCAGATTAAAGTTTATCTTTGCATACAGTTTTTCACCATGTATCACCTACTAAAGGAGTGATAATGATAGCACACCCCGTTAGGAAAATATCCCGTTCTCATTTTGCCTATTTGGACTCCGTGGTATGTGGTGACTCCCCACCGTACGTGCGGTACTCATCAGTCACTGAGCTGTTTGTTAACAGCCAGCTGATATAACTTGCGGCTCGTAGTAGCCCAAACATACTGAGTTAATGCGTTGGCACTCATGATTTTTTCTGGATCTCAGGTTATTCCATGTTAGTCCGTCGTTTGATAATAACGCGATAATGTGTTTCAGTCCCTATTATCGCTGCTACTTTTGTCTAGATTGAAATAGTCTGATGATACACTCTTTGTATAACCAGTTATATCAAAGGACACTAAATTGTTTGAAATGTAGATGCTAAAGACGTGAGCTCGAAGTGATAGGGGAAAATTCTACCTTCGTGAGTCTCCAGTCAGTAATTCTTTTGAGATATCGATGAAGTTTCTAACTGCGATACTAATGTCATTCTGTCTTTGGTCGTTTCTGTTCAGGAAGGGTACGCAGTCTTGTCCCCTTAGGTCGTTATTTGAACAAAGTTTGCTCTTTTGCGATGTATCTATGTTTGTGTTCAGTCTGCTTGGTTCCTGATTGATTATACTACTCCCAGTGGTGCTATTCAGGATATTGCCTGTAATTTATCTACTTACCCCTATTTTCATCTTTCGAGAGCACCGCTAATTGTTCACATTCGCCGCAGACGCAGGTTCTTCTTTTAGCATCGTGGTTTCTCTTAATACATGCCTTCGTTGTTAGTGAGGAAAACAGCCGCATGCATAGCGTTGTCTACCTGTTATTCTATGCCGCTCCCGTTTCTCATACACGCTCGTTCTACAGTGGCGAAAGTTGATGTGTCGAATTATCTTCAGCTTTTGTCGACGGGATTAGCTCTGACGTACCCATATTCCCTTTGACGTAGTTGTCATTTTCTCTGCATCCTTGCTTATGATAGTTTGCTCCGATTCACTTCTTGTCAGCAGTTGTACGTTCCCTATTAACTTTACCTCTGTTTGAAAAGTATCGAAGGCCAATCACTGGTTGGTTCGAAATATCGTGAAAACTCCACACAGGTTTTCATTCTGAAATCCACAAATATCAACTGTCCAAGTTATGAAACCCAATTTCACAATTAACGTTACTCTACTCACATGTTTACAGTAGTATACCTTTATCTTCTAATGTGACGTGATTCGTCTGTTTTCGACATTTGCGCATAGTCACAGTCGTTTGATGTCAACATTTAATTCATTTCCATAAACTCTATATCGACCGTAAACAATTGAACTGGATCCGAATTCATTACTTATATTTTTTATTCCTACCACAATGTACCACATTTGCTTATATGTGTGACAGTAACGCACTACATATTTTACCGCTGGAATTAACTAGATGATTTGTCACGCTTCCGCTGCACTGTTATATACGTTTATAAACCTGGTCGTAAGTTACTATGCATTTAAATTGTTTATTATTGTATTTGTATGACCACGTTTGATAATAGTATATATATTTACGCATAGTTTTCTGCCTCCTGCCCATTTTAAGATGTATATACATATATCCAGCCCGGACCGTGCTTAAGACTAGGCTACCTGAACGCATAATTCGAATCTTCTGGCGATTTGAAACAAGTGATTACTGCTATAGAGTAGGAGACTTCTGCTTAAAATAAATTGAACGTCGCCCACAATTGATCATAACTTTCGCATTCTCATAGATTTTTGGTCAATGCCTATAGTTAGCACTATAGTCAACTTTCGCTCTTGCTAAAGCTCTGTCGGGAATTCAACTCCCACCGCGTTTTCTTGAGACAATCATGTTGACCACTGTACCATTGGCCGTACACTAGGCATTACCGAATTATCATATGCAAATGCCCAGACACATCCGCTTGCGAGTAGTGTTCAGATTGCCTAATCGCTTCGAGAGGAGACACGGTAACTGTTCTGTTGACTCCAATCGATGACCTCACGACATCAAGTCGATATCATACAAATCATTATATTTGTTGGGCGGTACTCTGATTATTGATGAGTTGTAGAGGATTTATTTGGCGTAGACTGAACATTATTCACAGTTGATCGCAACTTCCTTATTCCCATAGATTTTTCAGCCACGAGGTGCGCCGCATGATTTGAGAGCAACCTGTGGGCAATCGTTCTTAATGCGTCCTGTTGACATTTCACTTCTGATTCAGAAGCTCTGTGATCAAGTGTGCTGAACGTTAATGAAAAGCCGAGGTTTCGAACCATGCGGACTTTGTGTGTTGTTTTTCGCTACGTACTGCACAAAGCGCATTCGAATATACATGAAAGAGCCATTAAAATCTTGCAGGCGAATAATCGTCGTGATCCAGTGTAATCGACCTACACCACCACACTTTTGTGTGTGATTCTCAGTGGCACCTTGGGCAGTCTGGTCGACTGAGGTGGTGAAACGGTTATCACATCTTAAGAAGTCGATTGATTATGAACTCTCTTGTGTGGTATTTATTGGAGAAATGTACGAGTCATCAAACTACGCGAACTGTGATTCTGAGATGGAGGCCACACTACCCTAGAGTCATCGACGTGGAAAACAAAATGTGAACCATACAAAAAACCATCCCTTCTAACTCATCGGGGAGTGTTGGCCAAGGTAGTTAATGGTTCCCGCTAAAAAGCACACCTTTTGCGACGTACCGCCACTGCAAACACATCCGTTTGCGTTGTTTAATTTGTTTAGCGGTGTTACACCGCTAGTTTCTATGTTGGAACGGTTCACACGGAGCGTTGTTTGTTTCCGACTCTTGTACGCTTTCTGTTTTTTGTACACTGCGGGTTGTCGCTGCAGCTGACTCACGATAGCTCAGCGATGCTGCACCCGTTTGCGAATCACACAGTCCGGTTCCCGCGTCTGTTTCGGCCTAGGTTTGAGCAGCTGGCAGTATCCAGCCCACGCGTAATCTCGTATGTCACTTTGTAACGAGCGCCGTATGTTCGGAATGTTGATTAGGCAGGTCATTCTGTCCGTTTGCATCGTCGAGTGGTATACAGCAATTGAATGCTCATACCTCTGTTTATTGTTTTGTGGTAAAGAGATCAGGCATTCTGCCAGACGTTCTTGTGGAATTTCTGTACTGATAAATAAGCGCAATCGAAATCAATTACTGTATGGTATGCGACGGTTTTCTTTCTCTCTACTAAAGTAAACTTAGGCAATAAGAAACGATCAGTCGAGTTGCGGACTGGTTTTCCGAAGTGGGTCTAACTAAATGCGCTCAACACACAGTGTCTGCGGTCACAATCAACGATGAATCTGAGCACGCACTCTGGATAATCAGAAGATCTTAGCTAGTAAACTACAAAAGCGCAGTAGCTGAGATGTCCACCACAATCCGTTTCAACTTGAAAACAGGTAGCGTACTTGGTAGTCTTCGTCATCTGTGGCGTCGTGCTATTCGCCCCGTTTTACTCCACGGATCGAAGATATGGTCGACCGTTATTCCAGTTAGTTATCCGTCTCAGGTGGGCTGGTTGTATGAACAACGCGACAGTCAATCTATGGTTATTTGGTAAGCCTTCCGGATCTCACACATACAGTCTACACTGGCTGCGTCATATAACACCTATGTCCACGAATCATCTACCACACCGCGTTTGGTTCATTGCAACTGCTGAAGTGTGAGGAAAACTGCAAGGTGATGGCATGATCGCTTGTTTCAGAAGCCTTGATCCCCCGCTGAGCAAGATTTGTAGATGCCATCTGCCAGGTTGATAAGCTCGCGATCATTCACACCGCCGGATGGAAACGCCCTCTCACATGGTATCCTGTCGTGGCCATTGGCGACCTTCCATCTGCAAAGTTGCTGACTGTTTTTATGATTCCTCATTACTTTTTATATTTATTTGTTAATCGGATATTTCACAGGCTGCTATCTAAATTGACCGCAACTGGAGCTGAAATATCCACGGGTGTGGTTTACGGCTGATAATAGTGATAACATCTACAGTTTTTGATTACAGACAAGACGGTCAGCAATTGTATAGATCCAAGACCCAGAGGAATCGCACTTTCTGGTTTTCCTTTCCATACATAATGCGTCCAGAAGGTTTACCACATAGAACTCTTGCTCAGTCCGTGAACGAAATTACGACGTTAGTATGGGTTTCCAGTATGGTTTCCAATTTTTTGCGTCAGCGTTGTGTTTACGTGACTGAATTAGTCACCAGATTTTAGCCGCAGCGAGACCTAGTCGAATAACCCATTAATTACCATAGCCGGGTTCGCTGACTAAAGTCAGTCTCAAGTTGAACGTCACTCACAATTGATCGCAGCTGCCGCATTCTCACAGACTTTCCAGTTGGCCCATTTCGAAAAGAAGCACTAGACTCGAGGTTCGCTCTCATTAGAGCTCGTCAGTAGTGCATATTCTTGCCACTGCCGGGACCAGAACTCCGAACACATTTTCACGAGGCAACCATGTTGACCACTGCGCCATTGACCTCACATTAGGCACGACCGAATTATCATATGCAAACGCTCAAACACTTTCGCTTGTGTCATCGTTACTCACAAGCAAGGGCAAGGATGTGCACAACTGACGAGCTCTAATGAGAACGAAACTCGAGTCTAGTGCTTCTTTTTGAAAGGGGCCGACTGGCAAGTCTGTGGGAATGCGACAGCTGCTATCAATTGTGGATGATGTTCAACTTGAACTCAACCAAAACCCCCGACTACCCATCAGCAATTTAAATTCAGTCTGACCACCATGATAAAGATGGTTTGTGTAACCTAAGAGATAACGATGAGTCAACCGAAGGCTGTAGGATTAGCCATACACCGCTCAACAAACTACTCAGTTACTTCATATTTCAGCAATATATCACTTATTACCAAATGAATAACACGTACTTTTTTTTACAGCCAACGAACAAAAACCGTTAGAAGGCTGTGTGTTGAATTTTCCCTAAATAATCGTTATACAACAGTAGTTGTGCACAGTAGCGTGAAAGGTGGCTGCGACAAAATTTTTCGGTCATCCCAAATCACTTCGGTGCTCTCAAAATGATCCTCTGGTCCAACGTTAGCTGATCACACATATTGTGGTGGATCGTTAGGCCGGAGGTGCGAGTATTCAAATACTCGACAGAATACCTCAACGCGGAGGAGACATGTCCAAAATCCCTCAACGATCGGATGACGGACAACAGGGGCAATCGAATGAGTCATCGCTCGGCCGGATCGGACCAACGGGCGAGACATGGAAGGTAAACTAGAATGGCCGACCAGATCGGAGGCGCAGTTATTCCAACACTCACAGGAATTTCTCTACACGGTCGTGGAATACGGTCAAAGCCCACAATGGATAGATGGGGGACAACACGAACAACCGGATGAGCCATCGCTCAACGAAATCGGACCAACGGAGGAAGAATGGCAGGTGGAAAACTCCCCAAATAGAAAGCACCGATCACATACATAAACCCGGCAGAAGTGCACACGTCGTGTGAGTGGAAACCGGGGGGATATTGTGGACTGGAGTTGTGATTCAAAAACGCGAGAGCGCAAGTAGCATGGTAACTAGCATGTTGGACAATAAAGATTGTGCTTTATTGGACACCTTTTCGCTACAGTATGTCAAGCGGTTTGAGCGCCGACTATGATCATCACTCAGTGGACATGGACTGGTATAAACAACAGAAGCTATTCTTATCAGGCCAAACAACTCATATAAGTGTAGACAAAAGCAATGTTTACAAATCTTCCACCTTCATTGGTTAATTACTTCCAAAGCAATCGAAACCGGAGCAAACCTTAACCGCTTGATGCTGACAGCCGCATATCTCATTGCAGGCACCTGTGACACTCACGCTTGCGCCTCCCATCCTGTTTTAATGAACTGTGACTTTTAGTGACCTATTTGATTTGTTGCGATTTTCTTATACAATGCGTACGTATCTGACACACTTGTAAAAGTCTGATGAGATTGACCGATTTACACAACTAACGTCTTATAACTTCGTTTTTTATTTGCTCTGTCCATGGTGTGCCACAAATACGAAGTAACAGATCTAGACAGAGGGAGATTGGCATAACGTAACTCGTATATCTTTGTTAGACCAGTTGTTCTTAATCATTTATTCTAGTGGTTTCACTTTGTCTGTAAACCAACAGTTTCAAAGCGAACGTGTCTGTCAAGATCGTCTTCTTTGTTCCAATTTGCAATTGACAGTTTAATACAATGAACGTACAGCTGAACCGACAGAGGACAATGCAGTGCGGAGAACTAATTGGTAGTCATGATATTATTTCTGATTGGAGTTGTACTTTTCGAGTATTGAAATATCTTCATGAAGGAGGAGTTGAGTTGAATATCACCGCTAAATTGTGTTATATCTTTATAAACCTTATTTCTTTATGTCCATAGAAAACGTTAACTACCTGTACATGCCTTATGTTACTATTCTCTTGTTTCTTTTTCTAATTTCATCTAATGTTTGTTTTCTCTACATCTCAGACTGCGATCAGAAGTCTTGACTTGCTCCCAAATCACTTACTCTTCTCCGCCAATCGATGCAGTAAGTTCAGTGGGCTAGTTCGGTTGGGCGTATTCCATATCTCATTTTTTGCCACACCGTGAGTGAAATATCTGGAAGCTTTTTAAAACCGTTCGTTAATCAGTTTATCCCACAAAACATTCGGCTTATTTCATATATGAGTTCCAGATAGACAACAGGTTACGGATTTCAGACCTGGTCGTCTCAGTTGTTCTTGTTTAAGTTGGAGCAATTTAAGAAAAGCTTCCAGTCTACATGTGGCCTACTGTTTGTATCGCATAGTATCAGATCGCTAGAGATATAGCGTTTTGCTAACCGTTCTACACGTCAGTATTTTGCCTGTTCACGCGAAAAGTTAACGCATGTTGACTATCTATCCACTCATATCTACATATGCATGCTTTTTGACGTGATTTGAGTTGGTGTTCAGAAAAACCATCGTTTTGTAGACAATATCATCAGAAATACCCCCATTTTAAGAAAAAGCTACTCTTCAGTTGTATTGCTTTGGGATTTTTAGTTTCACTATGTTAAACTCTCTCTCTCTGGTTTTTGGTTATTTACCCTCTCATTGTCAATTTTGCACACAGTTTCCTGTTTTGTCCAACACCCTTTGCAGATATCTGAATTCCACTTTGATCAGATAAACCAAAACCCGTTCAAACGAGCTTATCATCATAAACCAATGATTGATCACAAAGCTAGTTAGTACATTGCGGTTGTTTTGGATCCGTTGATCTTTAATCCGAAACTATTGACATTCCTGTTTTGTACAACCGATCACATTACTTTGTTACTTGTGGACACTTCACTTTCTCTTG
>LUCH01007136.1:13738-27565 GCA_013368495.1 Paragonimus heterotremus
TGATTTCTAGTAACATATTTTACCTGTGTTGATATCTAGTCCTAACTTGGATGCCGAGGTCGCGAAAGCCGTGGCCAGTCTCTGTAGTTCGTCCTCGCTATGTGCGAACAGCGCGCTGTCATCTGCGAACAGAAGCATGCGCATCATTGAGGTATGTACCTGGTTGGGGCACAGAAGCGTCGAATATTAAGCAGGCGCCCATCCACCTGGTACTCAGTCCCAACGCCGTCCTCCTCAGAGTCCTGAAAAGCGACTGTTATCATGGCAGTCAAATATAAACTAAACAAGACTGGGGCCATCACACAACCGTGGTTCACGCCAGTGACAATGTCAAAATCATCACAGGTCGATCCACACGATTGCACCTTCGCCCTCATGCTCACATGCAACATTCTAATCAAACTGACGAATTTACATAGACATCCAAACTTACCAAGTACCGTCCAAAACGCCTCGAGGCTCACAGAATCGAACGTCTTGGTGAAGTCTACGAAGAGAGTATACAGGAGCTGGTTTTGTTCCCGGCATTTTTCCTGAATTTATCGAGCGGCGAACAACAGATCGAACGTACTCCAACACGCCCGGAATCCACATTGCTCCTCAGGATCATTGGTCTCTAAGACATCTGTATTCAGCCCGTTCAGAAGGATTCTTACCTGTGCAGCTTAGCAGACTTACGACTCGATAGCTGTCAGGGTATTGCTTGTTACCCTTACCTTCAAACAAAGGTACTATCACAACATCTTTGAAATCTTGTGACATCACTCTCTTCTCCCAGATGGAGTGAACCTGCTGAAGCAGTGCATATTCCATCGCCGGACCGCCATTCTTCAGGAATTTACCTGGCAATCCATATTCACCTGCAGCCTTCCCGTTGCGAAGTTGACCAATCGCTCTCTGCAATTCTAGTAAATCAGGAGCGAGAGCAAGTGAAGACTTGATGGTCTGTTGCGGTAGGCTGTTCACGGTCACCCAATCAATTGTAGCAGGACGATTTAGTAGGCTACCAAAGTGTTTGCGCCAGACCTTCATGATTTTCTCTGGCTGAGTGCACGAACAGCCGGTGTCCGCGTCTACCAGTGCTTTAGTAGACTGGATCAACGGACCGAAGATCGCTTTGAGCAAATCGCAGAACTCTTTATGTTGTCGACGACCTGCGAAGCCCTACATCCGCTCGCTTTGCTTCATCCACTAGTTATCCTTGATTATGCGAACACGCTCGGCCAGTTGACGGCGGATACTTCGGAATGTCGCCTTCTTCGCATCATTGTCTGGGTTCACTGTAGAGGTAGCAAACGCGACATTCTCTCATACCAATTCGATGATAGCCGTGTTGTTGTCATGGAACCAGTCCGGACGTTTCTGGTGTTTGACACCAATCGTCTCGGTGTTTGCTGCTGTCGTGATCCCTTCCTTGATGAACTGCCACATACCTTCGTGGGTAGTGGATGCAGGAGCATCATGCAGACGAGCGGCAACTGCACATTGAAAAGCAGTCTTCGTCTCGTAGTTCTCCAATCGCTAAATATCCAGCTTCTGCTGTTGTCCGGAAAATCTACAATAAACAGATTTGCATACAGGGATAGATAATTTAGTCCTGACCAGTCTATGATCGGTGCTACATTCAGCATCGCGGGTCACTCGCGTAATACGCACTTCACGAATGTCGCGCTGTCGCACAATCACGTAATCAAGCAAGTAGTGTTGACCCCCTCGTGGATGGGTCCACGTCGTGATGTCGCTCGCATCCAGCTGGAATCGGGTGTTCGTGACAGCCAGGTTGTGAGTAGCACACAGGCGGAACAGACGATCACCGTTCTCGTTCCATGAACCAATGCTGTAGGATCCGAGGACTCCCGGCCAAGCTACCTAGTCGCGTCCGACCCGAGCGTCCAAGTCACCCAAAACAAACAGTCGATCAGTCGCCGGCACCGACCGGATTGTGGCGGACAGTTGATCATAGAATTGGTCCTTTCTATCATCAGTGTGACACACAGTTGAACCATAAACACTAACAAATGTAGCACACTTACCTCGATCGAGTCACAGGCGCATAGACAGCATTCGAGGGCTGATGCCGTGCGGTCCGCCTATTATCAAGGCGTTGATGCGATCAGCGACGGCAAAACAGACACCATGCTCCCGATCACCGTCTGCCGGATAACCCATTCAGGTGTACCCGACACCTGCTTCCCGTAACTTACCTTGGTTCACAAGCCTCGTCTCGCTCAGGGCTGCTACGTCGATCCCATAGCGATGCAGTTCCATCGCGACCAGTGCAGTGCGCCGTTCTGGCCGTCCGCTAGGGCTACATCGATCCAGCAGCGTGCGCACATTCTATGTTCCAGCACAGAGCGTCTTGCGTCCTCGGGCTTGTGTCAGGTTGCTCTTCGGGCTACTGAAACTTGAGTGAGCATTATCTGCTCGGGGATTAGTAATGGGGGGACGGTATGAGGGTGAGTGATTGGCAGTAGCATATTTACACCTACCCACCCTGTCATGTGCAGCAGGTAGGGCGACCCGGTTTAGCCTGCGCGACGGCCGATGCAGTATGATATTTGATTCATTTTGTATCATCATGTTTTATGTGGGCTTCGGATACTACCAGGACGCCCAGACCTAGACAGGAGAGTGATTAAGGCCCTCAACCAAAGTCTTTGGCACAAAAACAGCAGGTGACACACGTACACATACGTACCAGTATCAACCACCTAGAACAGGCTCGACAGTCTCAACCCGAGAAATTTGGCACATTCACATACAGATGAAACTGCACAGACAAACCAATCTCACATACACAGAATCAGATCAGGTATAAATGGAAGCAGCAAACCAAACCGATACACAACACACCGGCACCATACACAACGAACGCATCTGCCTTTTGTCTGGCTGTTCTCCTTTGGCCAATCTGACATGGTTGAACCTGCGACGATCCAGGTAGCAGTCAGCACAGCCCTCGGGGTCAAAACAGCACACAAGTCTGATCACCACGCCAAGGTAGCGGAAAAGGTCAGGTTGTCAGAACCAACTGACGGACGCAAGCACATTCGCATCAGTTCCGAAACACGCAGACGTATTATTGAAACGTTCGAAAGTGGTGATTACTGGATCACGTTTGCCCTTCTGAACGGAGTCAAGTGTTATATCGCTTACAAGTGGCTTCATGTTAATTACATCCGTGATGAAACTCAGCCTCGCAAAGGATATAGAAGCAAGCTTCTAACGGAATCAGAGATTGTTATGTTGATGGAGTGGATTTTCATAGACCCAACGACTACACTGCAATTTTCGAGATTGCCCATCAAAACTGAATTTTGGAAGGATTTATCGACCACTACGATTAGTTGACATTTTGATGGCCGGTGTTTAACTGTCAAGAGACTGTGCCAAATGCACGCTGGCATGCACTCAAATGATAATCTGCAATTACGGCTAATGTTTGCTTATCGAGTGATAGGGTGTTATGCTAATCCAAAGACTTTTTTATTTGTTTGATTAAACGAACTTCAGCTTGTTGTGTATGAGATCAGTGGACTTTCAGTAAAAAAACGAGAGCCGTGTTTGCAAGAGAATTAAGAATGTTTTCACAAACTGGTTCACTCTCACCTTACAGCTCGAAGTCTACCACAATCCCAAGACTCACTGCTGTTTGACGTGAGATCCACAAACACCCCTAACCATTCACAGCCATTTACTTGTCAAAGGAACCCGTTTGATGAGTTAGTGGGAACAGGGTCGGATGATCTATGCTCCACTGTGACCGGTAATCCCGTTGACAACCCTTTAATAACCCGAACCACTTCCTCGATCAAGGTAGCCAATCCGAAGTGCTCTAATTAAGATTAGTTGTCCCTTCCGGTTAGTTGGACCAATCGCGTTCTTGCCGTTACGTCCAAGATTCTAAAATGGATATTCTAAAGCACTAAAGTGAGTTGTTTTAGAATGTAGTGGAGAATCTTGTGCCTGAAGACGAAACCAATATGTTAGAATGTATAGTGTTGGTGTTTAGGGAGATGCGACGGTGACTGCTACGCGACGCGTTCGTTGTTGCAATGCGGTGTACGCCTGCTTCGGTTTTAAATCGCTAGAGTATAATTAATGAACGTTGATAAAGGGTTTATGCGAACCGTTTTTGTGCATACAAATATGGGTTGTATAGTCTGATGACACTAGGCTCTGCCCTTGATGGCAGTCGCGTGCTGATTGCTCCAGAGTCGGATTGACAAACTTTGAGGATTTGGAATGCTTCATGCATCACGTCGAGACTAGACCTTATCGTACCATGACGACTCTCGAATCTTTTCGACCTTTTGGGTTAAACTGGACTGTTTGACGATCACACTGACATAGTTATTCCTGTCAGACTTGCTAATAAATAAAGACAAGCCACGATCTTCTGTTTCTCCAGGTTGAGGACTAGAGAGAGGATGATGTTTTCTGGGGGGGGGAAATCTACTAGTTCTTGTATGCTATCATCCACCCGCTGCCTTGCGGTTCAAGTTTTTGAGCTAAATCCTTAAGTGGAGAGCTGATCATTCTCCTATCTAAATCCTGACCTACTGACAGTACCTCAGCTTACATGCAGCCATTCTAGAACTTACTCTGCAGGTCTCATAACATATACAGCTTATATAGATTAAACGTCACCCACGAATAATTGCAGCCGCCGCATTCCCATAGACTTTTTGGTCAGCTCCTTCCGAAAACAAGCACTAGACTCGAGTTTTGCTCATGTTAGATCAAGTCAGTAGTGCATATCCTTGTCACGGCCGGGACTAGAACTCCGACCACGCTTTCTTGAGACAATCGTGTTATCCACTGCGACACTGGCTTTACGTTAGGTTTGACCGAATTATCATATGTGAACGCTCAACCACATTCGCTTGTGAGTAATGTTTATCACAACAGCACTGTGTCGGTAATTTCCATCTCTTGCCATCCAGCTTCAGGCCTTCTTCGTCTCTTGCTTAGATCTAAAATGCGAATTACTGTAGGTTCTTTCAATGCTCGGACTCTAAAACGGGTAGATCAACAGGTCACTCTTGCACAAAATTTAGTTTCGTTGAATGTCGACGTCTCCTCCACTTCAGAGATAGGAATCTATGACCATAGCCAACGTACGTAACTAACATCGGCCGCATTGTCTACCCCATACTGGTTATGTATCTCGGGTGACCGCATGGTCGCCGCTATGGGTCAGGCTGGAGTAGGTATAGTTCTCACCTCGACGTCTAGATAGTCATTGGTAGATTGGATTCCTGTTAGCAGTAGACTGTGTGCCGTTCGCTTGGCAGGTTCTGTTAGGGCAAGCTCTATACCTTTTACCATACTGGTTTCTGTTTTAGGCATAAGAATGTATCTTTCATGTAAAAGCCTTTCGTTTTAGTACAGGAGAATTTCTCCATCGTATTTTCAGGCTGCGGAAGTGGTTTATGATTGGTCTAGTGGACTCAGTTTGCGACCTTTGTGATAGCAACTGCACGCATTAGCTGCTGCGATAGGACGATGTCCGAGAAAACACTTAAATTGTGAAGGCCGTCATGTGGTCCAATCGGGGTATAGATTCCAGCTGTCCCCATAACGTACAAAATAAAACAGCCACGACTTATGAAAAATCAGTTGTCACATGAAAACTGATGTACTCGCCACATATGAGTACTATAAATTATCACTGAACGATTGACATTTTGGAGGGGAATGTCACCGATATTTCTCTTAGAATAGTTTAACTGTCGTGCGAAAGCTGACGACTTCTGATGGATACTTCTAGTTGGTATGATCACGATTGGATTGTCAACAACTTTTATGCAGGGGATCATTTTTGCTGCGAACATCGTACAGGTTGATCTGCGTATCATCCTACACAAAAGTTAACCCTCTGTTGGCATGCTTGCATATGTCCACAACACGAGTCGTCCTCTCCCACACATGAACCACATCGGGTTCACAATAGTAAGTGAAAAGTGAAATTGACAGATTACGGCTAAGTTGGATCAGTTGGTTTCCTTAGAACATCATTTTACACGTTTCTTTACGTCAAGAACATCAGATACCGTGAGTTTCGTTACGTCTATGAAGAACACTTTTGTTAATTTCAAGATACCCGCAAACTTCATGGCACCGGGACTCATGAATGCGGATCTCCGTACTTGATCTCAGCTTAAACATTTAGTGTGCAATTGGGGTTATCCATCTGAGTGACCTAGTCAGTTACGAGATATTTACACGTATCCGATAAGCAAACCATATCCCTATGCTTGATGTGCTCAGCTCACCATACTTCAGCGATGTACTGTTTGACGGTCATCCAGTTTACATCGTTTTATACGTTAACTGACATACCTATTTCCATGGATAACCAATTGTCTCTATTCATTCGTGTGTTTCTTCGTTTCAGGGTACACAAACGGAGCATGCGCCATTCTAGTCCACCGAAAACAAATCACTCGGTGACGTTGCCCTTGCTTCTATAATTTCTGTGAAATTTTTTTACTTCAGTCATTCATCTTTTTGTACACCAGATTTTCCTAGTCGATTTTTTAACCACATGCGCCTTGTTTTTCATCATCATTGGATCTAAATAAATATACCCAAATTTGAATACATCTTGCTTGTTACTTTGTTTTTGGGTCGCAGTGAATGTGTTCAGTGTTTCTGTTCCATACTTATTTTGGCTCTAAAATGTTTTGCTACCACTTTTCCTTATCCCATTGTCACTTTCCGTGATTAGATATCAGTGTGGGACAATTCAGGAAGATTATTTGGTATCACTGTATGTCCTCAAGTTAAACAGACACACACTAGCTCAGACAGTGAAAATGGATATAGCATACTGAAGTCCAACGCTGTGCAAGGGTTTACAATAGCAGATGTTTTTATCGAGTCGCTTATGCAGGCGACATGTTAACCGGAATATACTGGGGTGGTTCAGGAGACAAGAAAGAGCCAGATAGAATGTACACCTCCATTTTGGTGAGCACAGTCATGTCTCAGTTCGTTCATTAGTCCTACTCGGATAGAACTCCTGTTAGTATAGGCCCTCATAAAGCGTAAGTTTCCTTTTCTACTATCTACGCTAGTACGGACCACTTAGTTTGGAAGTCTCTGGGAACTCTGACGTGACACTGCCGAAGAAGCTCTTTGGGTCAGTCCAAACTGATACGATGTCACGAAACGCTAAAATGGTAGTACACAAAAATGATATCTAGACATCCTTGGGTGGAAAAATATTGACATCACATAAAATCACCCGTTTCGGTTTTCTTGAAAGCTCTTTCAGCAGAGTTGTATATCTAAGATGCTCCGACGAAGCCACTTATTTCGTGTGCACATCATTGTTGTTTTTCAAACTGATTTAACTGTTTTGGAAAACTCGTATATGCTTTTCTGTTGACCTCAACGACGTCTTCCATTGTTATGTGCACACCATACAATTCTAAGTGAGTTTATTAGCAGATGCAAGAAAATGTTTTGACTACATTATAGCAAACATCAAAGTTCTTGTTGTAAATGTCCAAACTAATACGCTGGACAAAGGATTAAGGAGCTCTTGACAGAACTCAAACTTACTGTCTTGTGACAAACAAAACAGAACCCTTGGTGTTGAAGAATAGCGCGACTGGTCCCACTAGTTGTTCCCAAGTCGAATAAAAAACGAATGCCGAAACTCGCTTCGTTCCACTCGGAAATGCATGACAAGAAGAAAAACAGGGTATGCACGTGGTGCATGATGACCTAAAAATATTCTTGAATTAGAAGGCTGAAGGACAGTTACCAACAATAGTAGTTATGATCGTTACGTCATCACTGGGCGTGGCGGAGTCGAGGTCGAGCAGGTTAAAAATAATGAAAATTACCTCTAGACTCTCCTATGAATTTCCATTTATTCTTTATGAGCAAAATTGTCTCTGGGAAATAGGCGTTTTTACGTGGAAAAATAGGCTTCCCTGACAGTTCCGTCAATGCGTAACGTAGGCTGTCATCGCACCTGTCTTCTGTTCCGTACATTCCGCCCCGTTGGTATCTCAGTAACCAGTGGGCTTTGATGATTGCTAGCACCACTGGTATCCAATTATCTGGAGAATGTTGCATTGTCCGTTAAGTGATGTGGGGCTCCGTTTGTACGCAAATGACGGTTTGGGTTGATGTTTTTTATCTCTCCGGTGATCGTTTCGGTCACAGTGTTTTAATCTCCATATGTACATGTTATAGCATTCACTGTTTAATCATTTCTGTGCGCCTCAGCGCGACAGTTCGACTTCGCATTGAACAACAGCTTATCATGTAAGGTATCCTGACGTCAATCATGTATGTTTAGCTATGAAGTGATGCCTATGGTACGTTTGAAAAACTTTGTGATAGATCATATACAGAACAGTTCACACTGTTGACCGGGCAGACCATTGAGGACGATGGTAGTGTTTGTCCAGTCATTCCAGTAATACAGGTGTGTGCACGTCAACGTCCGACGTGCACAGCTGGCTGACCCGCTGCACATGATCGCCAGTTGTAGGTATTCACATCCGTGGTGTACAGTAAGAGAATAAGAATCGCCCGGTTGGCTAGATTGCAGTAAGCCCGCGTGATCCGACAAGTATCTTAAATACATCTAGACCCTCCCATTTATGGTTTCCAGTTGAAGCCTGGTGAAGAATTTTTAGGACACTTTGAGATCAGATGTGGTCATGCAGGGAAAACAGACAGGATAAACAGTAGGCCTCATCAAGCAGAAGTGACTATAGGATCGCGCGGTAGGCTGTGAAATAGCCACATGTGAATATGCCTGGCTAAGGATCGATTTTCCAGTTCGAAAAGTCACATAACGCAGTTGAATCAGGTGTGAATGTGAGCATGGCTACGTACGTATTGATAAACCATACAGACTTATCCTCCGCGCAGAGACGCTGCGTGAGCGCGCTTAGGACATCACAACAGTAACGACAGCAGGCGAACAAATGCCGTCAACTCTCGGTAATATCGCCGATCTGCGATTTTGGCTAACTGGCGCCACTAGATCGAAACAAAATGAGCTGTTCATCTTCCTTTCGAGTTGTAGCCTCGACTGGTACGAATTCTAAGGATACGTACTACTGTAACGTGCAGGGTGGGCCACGGAGATTTACGGAGTCAATTCTCGTAACCACAACCCATCACTGTTACTAGTCAGACTTGTTCGAAGCAAATCTATGTGTATCCCAGCACCACAAAAAATGGGTCCGAATGTCCTGGTTTTATGTAAACCAAATATTGACTCTGGATTTGAACCCACGGTGCCTTTCCACAGCATTTCCATTATTTTCCCGGCACCCGTTAAAAGTACTATTGATGTCCAGGTTAATCCAAATAACCATATTGATCTAAGAGTGCGATCGTATCCGGGGCCGTTGGTTGGTGCCTAACCTGCTTCGAAAATCAGTCACAGAATGGGAAACGCTCATCGCCATCACAACTACTAATCGTCTGAGATGGTCGTAGACGGTAAACACGAAATTCCCCTCTGCTTTTCTCAGAATTCATAAATATTCCCAGTTGGTTTTCGCGAGCAGGATGCCAGTATCGAACTCATTCTCGTTTTCAATTTTGACCGATAGTGCCAAAAGCGGTTTGTCTAACTCAGCAATACGTTTGACACGTTCTCCCTTGGGTAGGACTGGTTTGGATGTTACGTTAGCCTGTCTTACCAGTTTTCGTTATTTGTGTAAATACGCCAATACTCTCCTGTAATTAGTTCTTCGGTTAGTACCGGTCCGTCATTCTCCTTTCGGATGTTGTTCTATGTAGCTACAAGCTCCGGGCTGGATCTAAGCACATTACTAACTTCTGAACGTTTGAATTGCCACACTGCTTACTGATAATTTAGATGAATTTCCTTTGAGCTGAATGTACGAACTCAGTTTACGGTTAGTATAGTTGACGCGCAGATCGATAAACCACACTCGGTTAATATAGTATGAACGAACAAGGTTATGTTCAGTATAGAGGAAACACCCCAAAAATGGTCAGTAGTTCCTTCAAAATCAAGTGGATAATGGCAGTTTCGCCTCATATGTTTGACGCTCAATTTGTACTTTTCTGGTTCAGCTGCGCCCATATTTTGGAAACGGATTTGAAATGCCGGCTTTGTTGGTGCGGGTTCTTCATACACAGGTTATAACGATGGAATTCTTCACGTCATGGTTTGTTCATCCAGTTTGGCTAATTGGCCATAACCGACGCCAGCTTTGGCAAGTGGATCAAGGTGATGGTCATTTGGTCTTGACATGATTGAACAGGCCTCACAGGTGCCTATTTGATTACTAATTGTAATCTGGGATACTTGACAGGTGCAATACTCACGGCCCACGTGATTAAGGCTACACAACAGCGCATGTGTTTGTGCATGATCAAAAGTGACATCAGATCCTCTCCGTCTTTGCGTTCGCAACCGCTCGGTCTGTCTATCGCACGCTCTCGGAATGGGACTGAAAACGGGTTCCGTTTCTTCAGCGTTTCCTCTGTTGAAGTAATCCATATACTCTGGGGAAACGGACTATCGTGGTCTGTCGTGCACAAAGTATATATCATTCGAAAACGTACGATGTGGTTCATAATATGCAGGTTGACTGAAAGACGGGATTGATTTCTTTTGTTTATGTACACTACTCTTGATTTGGTTTTCCATCATTTATTAGGATTACACTATCAGATTACTATGTTCCAGCTTATCTGTTCACTCCTGCGAGTTGATGATGAGGGGTACGCTTCACCCCTATCCGTACGTTTGCGTACGCTTTACTTAATGAGCATTGATACCACAGTCATTGTCAAGCTTCGAACCAAAATAACATAATGACCTTTGGGTGCAGTCCGTTTACTCCCATTTCTTTGAAGCTGTGAAGATTTTTCAGCTCTGGCCTAACTTGTGACCAATGACGGGAATCGCAACATGTCTCCCCGGCGGCACTTTATAGCGCGTCAATCGAAAAATTTGCGCAACAATAATTGGATAGGTTCAAGCAGAACGACCTCATTAAGAAAGCGCAAACATCTACTACACACAATTAGCCACATAACTGAAAGGATCAGCTCTGAGTTCATATCGTACCTCAATACAAGTGTACATAGAAACTTACGAGTACATATGCCATATTACAGCCGGGCTTCCTAGAGAAGGGGCCTGATCGTTGGTTGCCACAACTCTAGTACATTCGAAATCTTGCCAACCGATGTTGTCACTTATCGAGGTCCCAGTAACGGCTTATGGATGTCGTGGCGATTTGCTGCCTCTCATGCTCCATATCTGCCTTTTACCAACGTTATATTTTTCCAAAAGTTGGCACTGTTTCACTCATCTTCCATTTTTAACAACGCCACTTCGTGGACGTCTTACATTTAGTGCAGCCAGGCCTCCGGACGGTTGATTGGTTGAGGGCCGTTGAGCTACCAGATTGCTTATCACTTGGATCGACTTACTGGGATGTTACAAAATCAATCGTAACTCAATTTATGGAGAGATTCCCCGATGTGTGATTTGCTGCAAACAACCTTTTTTGGAGAAGAAGATTGCACGGCTGACGCAACGTGAAAGGGATCATTCGGTTTGCCTGCTTCGAGAACAAATTAAACAAATCGAACTTGGTGGGGTGCTCAACACATGCCTTCAGCAGGCCGTCTGTTATTCGTAGTTATAACAATAAACACGTTGCTAAATAGGACGACACTTGTAGTTGATAGAAAATCTATCCGAAAACGGCGTAGGTTGATGACATAATTGCTTAAATTTTGTAGTCAGAGGTACCAAAACGAAAAAGTCCACAGTAGATATGGTGTAGTCTTGCAATAATCAAGAACTGCAAACCACAGAGTCTGATTATCGGTAGATCCGTAGACGATCTGTATAGGATCGTCCTCAGGACTACGCGCGTGTTTTGTTCAGATTGAATCTCTGCCAAAAAAGAAGACATGAGTATCACCATTTATTGGAAACGAATGGAAGACTAAACCTCAGAGGTTCCGAATATAGTTGGCAAACAATTACCACACGGGAGTCGAGGCGGAACGAATCAGACTGGACGGTAATATGTGGCAGTCGTGCAGTTAGAACAGATCACGTTACGGCGGCGTCAACAATCACAGGAAAAAAACAATTCGGAGCAGTATTCAC
This sequence comes from Paragonimus heterotremus, assembly GCA_013368495.1. NCBI lineage: Eukaryota > Metazoa > Platyhelminthes > Trematoda > Plagiorchiida > Troglotrematidae > Paragonimus > Paragonimus heterotremus. Next base: position 25,884 of record LUCH01007136.1, read on the forward strand.
AAACGGATGCGGCTGGCGAACGCGGTTGTCATGAGAACGTGACTGGGGTTATAGTGCCAGCCGTGGCATGGATATGCAGCTCTGACAAGAACGAAACTCGAATCTAATGATTCTTTTCGAAAGGGTTTGTATTGGATCGTCGCCTTGGTTACGCGCTGAGTCGCTTGACACAAAACCGAAAAATCAGAAGAGGCGGCATCAACGTTTATTGGAAGAGCGAGAGCAAATTAAGCCATAGAGGCTCTAAATTTATTAGGCCAAACGATTACCATAAATGGCCGACAGACAGAGCGAATCAAATGCAACGGTTGTATATGGCAGTCAGGGTGTCAACAAATCACTTTGCAGGGGGCATCAGAAGGCAACGCGAGAAAAAGCACAGTCCAGATAGCGCACAGACGTTCAACCGCACACCTGCAGTCTGATTGGCTGAGTAGAATCATGCCACCACCCACGATCATAACACCCGAGCTGGCCTGCCGATCGATTTGGCGCGATGCGTTCTGGCTGTTTCGCTAGGAGCTGCGCCTCCTAACAATTCATTTGGTTCCGGTCCAAAGTCAAGTTTGTCTGAGTGCGATCCGTTGAAATACGGCTCGAAATGATACTGTTGAATTACTGAGTATATTCGGAAATGGGATGAACGCCTGATAGCTTAAACTTTCACGCCACTGACACAATAAATAGTAAACGGACCTAGTAGTGGAAGTTCATGGATTTGGGTTATTTCAAAATTAAACACCACCCACACGTGATCGCAGTCTTCGTATTCAGATAGGCCACTTTGGGCAAGCTGAACACTCCACACAAAGCTGTGGTTGAACGTTTGGGTTTGATTATTAAGCCATGTCTATTGTGAGGTTAATGGCGTTGTGATTAGCAAGCTAATCTCACAGGCATGGTAGTCAGATTGTAAATTCCGATCTAGACAGAGATATGCACTACTGATGAGCTCTTATTAGAGCTGAACTCGGGTGTATTGTTTCCTTTGGAAGTGGGCTAGCCGAAAGGCTTATCTGAATTCGAAGGCTGCTATCAAGTGTGGATGGGGTTCAATGTTGAAATAAACGGACAGCCGGTTTCATCGATTGCGCACCATCATTAGGATGTGAAACAACTCAAAGTATCAAGAACTCCCGGATCATCTGCACAACTAGTAACGTTTTGTTATTCCGCTTTACAGAAACCCCGTTTATCAAACGATTGTATCCCACCTTCACCGAGCAATGTGAATTTATTGTTAACCTATCTTTCCCAAGATAACGAACTCCTACTGACTCGATATATCCGTGTGTGTGTGTATGTCCTGACTTTTCTGCTACCTTGGCGTTGTGGTCAGGCTTGTGTGCTGTTTTGACTCAGAGGGCTGTGCTGACTGCGACCTCGGTCGTTGCAGGTTCATCCATGTCAGATTGGCCAAAGGAGAACAGCCAGACAAAAGGCAGATGCGTTCGTTGTGTATGGTGCCGGTGTGTTTCGGTTCGGTTCGGTTTGCCGCTTTCATTTATACCTGATCTGATTCTGAGTATGTGAGATTGGTTTGTCTGAGCAGTTTCATCTGTATGTGAATGTGCCAAATTTCTCGGGTTGAGACTGTCGAGCCTGCTCTAGGTGACTGGTACTGGTACGTATGTGAACGTGTGTCACCTGCTGTTTTTGCGCCGAAGACTTTGGTTGAGGGC
>LUCH01007137.1:0-11467 GCA_013368495.1 Paragonimus heterotremus
TCAGCATTTCATAAGTTGGTTGTGTCTGCTGTGAGATGACGTTCAGCACTTTAGACCCAAGAACGAAAGCCGAATCCAGAGCATCTCATCGGAAGGGGTCGGCTGAAAACGCTTATGAACATGAGAGTTGTGATCAATTGTAAGGAATGTTCGGTTTATGGTAAAATTAACTGATGTATAATTGTTCCTTAACTCCATTGTTTTGTTCTTGTTGTGGAGATAATCTGTAAGCAGAAAGTGGTTTTTATGCTCACCTACTTTCACTACGAATTGAATGAATGGTAAACATTTCGTGAAACTTATGGAGATGACCGAATTGTTGCGATGCAGCATATTACACAAACACTGGGGAAATCATTACTCCAATCGCAGGGAGTAGACCTGTTTACTAATGTTCCAGAAAGTACAACCCGACGTTGAATGCTTTAGGTATTACTGCTACCGAACTGTTTAGTTAATTGAGAGAGGGTTAACAAAACATCACAAGAGCTCTACAAAGTGATGAACTCGCAATCCTGGTTAGGATACTAATGATATACTCTGACCACGAAAGACGTTTAAAATCAAAATGTACACGATAATTAACAACTTTCTAAGTTAGTGTGACTCTTGGCAAGATCACCCTGGTAGATAATTGAGTAGTGACATTCGCGAAACCCTACCCAAACGATTTATTCCATCAAGCAATAGCTGACAACTTTGGGCCATTTTACCGTTTCGCTGGTTACTGTTGTGTATTGAAACCTCAGGAAAGAAGATGGTTGATTCGACTTACGGTAAAGTTAACCAGTCGTGGCTCAATACGGATGATTTGACAGAAGGTGAACCAGAGCCTAAATCCTGATCAAAGCAAGAATGTAAGCTGTTCGTGCACTTCCAAAAGATCAAACTTCTGACCCGCGTTTCTTTTTCTCAACAGAACCTGACTGGAAAATCCCACCGAACGAAAAGAATGCGACCGATTTTGTGATGTCAAAGATACATAGTGCGATCACTGACGAATGTATTTTTAAAAACCATGGGTTGGTGACAGGTAGTAGATTTATAAAGCAAATAGAGCATGGAAGAACTGTTGTGAAGAGGTCCGCAGGTTTGTAAATTGCAAGGCAAACAATGATTACTATCTACAACACACTAAACGCAGAACGACTGATAGGTGACTGACTTAAAAAGAGTGGATGATGTTTTGTTTTATGCTTAAGCTGAAGTATTCGGTGTCTCACAAGAGTGACTGGTCTTTTTCTGTCAAACAGCCAGTTTGCTTGCACCGCTTTTACTTGACCACATAATGCGTGATACTGTAATGTGCAGTCAAAACGGGCAAGCGCGCATGGATGGAATTTGACTTGTGTAATGAAGTATTTTGTCTGTGCCATGGCTTACTAGGCTCTTGGCTGATGCTTGTTCGTGTTGCTTTTTTACAGACCTTTTGCTGGAAGCCCTACATTGAAAGAACGCTGTTTCCCGATGTCTTCATGCTGCCACAAAGTTGGTCCGTAAGTCTAACAGATAATCAATGTAAAGTTGGCCGGCTTGCATGTTACAATACCACACTACCTATTGCCGAAACAGTCACCGGAAGGTCAAAGTGTCTTGAAGGCGGTAAAATTAATGGGATCTTAGTCTCCTGGTTTTACTGTGTGCTCACACACTGATAACACCTAGGATGGGAAATCAAAATGTCGATATCTCTCAAGTAAGTGTGTCCGAGGTTTTGAACAGAACAAAATGAATATGTTTACAGTTCCTGTCGAACTATGAATGTCAAATATTTAATCTTTAGAGCCGGAAACTGTTCTACGATACACATAACTTTGAAGAAGCTAAATCTGTTCGCTGGCTTTCAGTCTAATCGAAATGTTGTCATTGAACAAACAAATCTTAATGTATATTAATGAATATATGTGCATAATACGCTGACGTCTGCAGTAATAAATAGAGATTTTAAACTATAAGATGTTACTTTTTACAGCAGTGTGATGCTGCAACTTTTACACAAAGGAAGCCTCTGTTTATTTTAGACCAGATTAATCTGGGACTACTACTCAGCGCTTTCAGCTGAACACGTAGCAAGACTGTAATGGAGCTAGTTTCTCAAAGTAGCACAGTGCTCCAAAATAAGATTCCTTTGAATCTATTCACTCTACCGGTAACCTACCTTGCAGTAAACACAAATGTTATGATCTATACACATGGTTATCATTTTTCTATGTGCCGCAACTCCAAGAACGTCAGAACACTATTCACATAAGTACACGTAGCCCGAATTTCGCAAGATTTTAAGTCATCAGCTAGTATTGGAGAAGAAAAATGATATTTGGACTACCACTTATGTCATGCGTTTATATTCCCTGTCCGTTCACAACACGCTCAACAAATATTGGAATCTTGTGCATAGCTTGGAGCGATAATTGCTTGTGATCCGCAGTAGTCAGAGTATACTCCTAGTATCCGAGCTGACTTTAGACATCCGCTTTCTGTTGTCCGTCTTACCCATATAAAAACCTTTGTTTCTGCTGATCCCACGAAACTATTTGCTGTTTTGTGTGCTAAGACACTTTCTGCGTTTGCCTACGCCGGACTTCTGAAAAAACCTTCAATGTGCGTTTTCCATGCGGATTATCACCCTACTTACGGGTTCACTATTTGGTTTTCACTCGACCAAATACTGCGATATGTTCATCTGTGGATATTTTCTGGTCGTTCCCGTAGTCTTCACTGGGTGTTCTCAAAATATATATCCCATGGGAACATCAGTTAAGCCTTAAAACATCTGTTTCGGCAAACTCACATTCACAGAACAACAGTTTTTGAATGCTTCCTCTATTATCCCTAGAAAAACACTAACAGCGGACCGTTCAAGAGAACGCATGATAAACAGTTGGAACTCACTGAATACTTTATATCATTATGAAGCAGTAATATATTAGGTATGTTGGCATGGTTGTTTTCAAATGTTTCGTATGACCGTTATGTTCATCATTCCAAAACCTTGCCACCGTAGCCAATATGAACTGGCATACCAAAATGTACTGTGTTCGCCCTCATAAGCCGGGTAAAAATTAGTTTATCTTCAAAACTATTGTTTTAGAAAGAACAGAACAGAACAAGCGAACAAAACAAGGGGGCGACGATGAAACCCATCATGGATTGTCGGATTAAAAGTGAATATCAACGCGCCTTGTAGACAATTTTGAACTCTCGCTGTCTTAGCCAGTGTATACAGGCACACACGCCAACGGACTGTCGAACAAGTTTTTACTCAAGTATGTAGATTGGTTTAGAAGATGGGTTGTTGTTGTTGTTATTCTAGGTTTTGTGATTAGTAATACTTCTGTTTACTCTCGTTTAGCCCATACAGCTGGCTTATCGACGCTGTCTCTGTTCAGACACAAGTTGTTTTCCCCTGTAGAGTTAAAAACAATGTTTTCCCCATTCTTTCTAGACAATAATCATACAGTTGTTCGTCTTCTTTGTCTGAGACGTTTTCGTTAAACAACAATGTAAGGAATATTACCCTTGGAGACTTATCAATTCACTCGCAGATGAAGAACATTCCACAAACACCGTTTTTTATTTCACACAAGTCTGCAAATTGATATCTAACAATTTAACTCTAATAATTCTTACAATATGTCACGTTTTATTTAAGATCCATCAGACTATCAGATTCTATTGCAAGGTTCCTCATTCCGAATCTACACGGAACCCAGTAACCCTATTGCACATAGATAATATGATTAGATTTTCCTATTACCTGAGTTTAAACTGGTCTAAGTGTATTCTCCCTGTTTCACTCAACTGTAATATTTGGCACATTTTGTGATACAATTCAAACTCTTCAGAAACTTGTTGAACAAGTTGCGTATGCTCACACCAAGAAGGTTAACATACCCATAGAGTATTTCCTACGTTATCCTCCGCTGTAATGTTGCCAACTTGTAAGAAACTGTGAATCACAATAAGTATATGCAAACGCTTTTCTTATTTAGCCAGTGGTTTTCAAAGCTGATTTATACGTTATTAAATTTTGTCTATGGTATAAGTTACAAAATGAATTTATATGAAATGTTTTTCTAACGCTTTGTTGTCTTACATCTGAGTGGATCTCGCTCGATAACCAGTTGTTTGTTTAGTTTGCATGCTTTGTTACGTCATGTTGAAAAATACATCCTCTATTATCTCTTACTCTGTTATCTGTTGACATGAACACCTGAAGCCGCTAAAATGTTTCATTTTGGTTTCATCGGCTTGTTTCCTTGTCTTGTTAAAAATAATGTTATTTAACACAATTTTTGTTTCTTCTCATCCCGTCACGAGTGATGACCACAGACATCCCACAAAGTAGTTGTTTAGGCTATGGAAATGTGGATAACCTTGGATCTTCATACGTTAGTTAACTCATCAAATAACTCAACTTGGCTTGACCATCAGCATGGCATGTAATGCATTGTCTAAGTTGTTTCTGTGTTTACTTTAAACCTTCGACAGTAGGGTGTTTGTACATATAGTTTTTCTTGTATTGTTTTAGATTGATACATACATTCTCCGCTCAATAAGCAGTGCATGATAACTCGCTTTTTGGACACAGGCTGGCCAAGCATATAGTGGGGTTTTTGTAGGAATGGTACGCTGAATGTCCCTGATGAAATATTGCAAGTTAAACCACTTGTTTCTTAATCAGATGAATAGTTTTTCCGGATGAAAACATTCCCATCATATATATGTACTGTCCAAGTTATGTGGCTGAAACGTGTGGCAAAACTCGCACACTGTAATCATCTTGGAATACAGTATCTCCATTTTCCTTCATAGGAAAGTCACTTAGTGGTGTGTTGAGCAGTAGTGGAAACATCTCCGAAGAACTGTGCACACTGACTTCCGTAAGTTTGGGTTAATTTTATGATTCAACTAAGTGCCAAGACGTACGTACACTGATGTATGTTTTGCCAACCAACAACTTGAATGTTCACAGTATAACATGCGAGCCGGCTGTTTCTTCTCTGATTGTCCGCTACACCTACGGACCAACTCAGGTGCAATTTAGAGACGCCAGGGGACAGTGTTCTTTCGCAGAGAGGTCCCAACAACAGTTCTGAAAAAAGAAACGACTACAAACAAGCATGAGTCCGAGGTCCAGTAAGTCATACACACGACACACAAAAGAAAACCAAAACGGCGTCGACAACACAGCAGCAAGCCCAGATACACAATTCAAATTCAACCAGTGTGTGTTTGCTAGTTCCAATCGCAGTTTACAATAGTGCTGCTTGTGACCGTCTGAAATAGGGTAAATCAAGACAGTGCTAACGGAATTGAAAGGATTGAAAACGTTTTTGTCGGTGATTCGAGAAATGCTGTAATTTGCATTCTAATGTTTACATTCGCCAGCTATCAATGCTGGAATAAAACCAATCTATCTGACGTCAGATGTTTACTATCAACCGGAGACCCTCGGTATCCTCGGAATGAAGTATCACTTATCAATCAAAAATGGGTTTTTAGGATTTTTCTACACAGAAATCTGTCAGGACAAGCAAATGTCAGCTGTACATACATATTAGAAATAAATTAACAAAGAAGAAGTGGATTAATTATTCCGGGAAAACGTAATACAACAGCACGTATGAGTATGAACAACGTTTGATCAACGTCAGCGGTCTTCAGCCAGAACCTAGTTCAAACCGAACTGGGTGGTGCGATTAATGTCTCCACTATAAAAGATTATGCTAAATGTGTCGCTGACCCATGTAGCGTGTAAACCTCAATGATCAAGTCATTCCAAATGTAAGTTTCACTTCCTTACCGAAATATTGAAAAATCAGTAAACTTGAATATCTCAGTACGAATCGATGACATCCTTCACGCGTCCTCAGAATTGAATTCTGCAGTTGTTGTGCTTGCATAACATCGCTTGCTAAACTGATTTAACTTAACATTACGTACGACGAGCGCGCTACTTTTTCGTCAGATAGCTAGTGTGAATAAACTGTTATGCTCGCAAACGAATATACTTATATGCTCACCATACAGCCTGCGCAATACTAAAATTCATTGTAAGGCACGGAGTTGAAAGGCATTGCATAGTTTGAGGCGCGCACAGTGCCTGAGGATTAACCAGGAACATTCACGTCAGTAGTAGATTAAGCAAGTGGTTCGAGTTAAATTTTACTCAAAAATAATTTGAGGCTGTCACATCCTCATAAATCATTGAAACATACCCTTTCGGAACAAAGTATCAGGCTCGGATTTCGCTTTTAACTGCCAGTCTGCCAGAACTTGGAAATTGGCCAAAGGCTTGGCCACATATGCTTGTGAGCAATCAGATTTTCCTTTCGCCTTTAGAAGAGACAGTGCGTGTTCTGTTAACTCCAGTGGATGATTATAGAGCTGATACCAGGATTTAGATTAGAAGCGCAAAGAGTATCAATATTGTTGAGCGATATTTTGATTACGATTAAGTAGTAGATGTTGCGTAAGTTGGTTAACGTAAATTTTAATTCGTCATTATTATTGTTTACCGGTAAATGTTCAGTAGCCCGTTAGTTGAACATCACCAATAGGCATTCCTTATTTTCTCGTTTGTATAGACGGCCAGGAAGTCCTTTACTGAAGGAAAATATTGAATTCGAGTTTCATCCCAGTGGGCAAGCAGTGTACCTTTTTGCTACAGTCGGGCCTTAATCACTGGTGTACATATACATGAGATTATCATGTTTACCGCATCAGCTCTGACAGGGTTTCAGACTGTCATCTTGTCATAAACATACAGGTATTTCAACAGAGTTTGCACTCCAATGCAGTGTTTCTTTTTCAAAGTGTTTGTCTAGAAGGTCTATCCGACTGTGGTATCTGCTATCAAACTTCAATTATACTGACTCACATCTTTCTTCTCTTTTTTTTGATGTGGACTTTAGTGTCAGGCAGTAAACCAATTTGCATAAGAAAACGTAATTTCTGCTAACAATTGCAGGTAATAATAGCATGAGGAAGCTAGATAACTCGGCCATTAGAACCCGCTCCTTGGTTTCATTCCGGTAAGTGTTAGACACCAGCTTCGTTCCTATAGATGTATCGTATCTGACACTGAGTCGAACAAAAGGCTTTACGTCGCACTTCCTCCCGGTTTTTGTTTTAAAGGCTCAGACAACACGGAGATGGTCTACTCATTGTTGAGCAGGGCTGTTGTATTCACCGGCATACAAGGGGTTCATTAACACCATCTTTAAAATTAGTCCAAACTTCGTTGGTGTTCAGAGGGTTGAGGTCAGAACTGTTCGCACTGGGTATAAAATCGCAAACAAGTAACACAGCAGTTAGATAGCAATGTTAGTATGTCGATCAATTGGAGAACCTTCACTGAATAGGTCTAGTCTTTCTATTCATCATTTCACCCTGTTCAGTACAATTTGAATACAACTTCAAACACCAAAATTTGGCATTCATTCGGAACACAGCAAGCAGAATAACTCGTGACGATTTCACAGAATATTCCAAAGGAAGAGTAGAGCCCCAAGTTTTGTTTATTCAGTGATTGCATGGACACTACTACAATGTAATGTGTAGTTGATTCAGTACAGTTTAGAGCCAGGTCCTTTCTTGACACTCTATGGTTGATACTGTTTACCATAAAACAGAAAATACAGCAGTGCCTTAAACTAGTTACCCAGGGGCATGGTTAGCTCACGTGGATCATTCTCTTCAAATCGCCTGACTGACGATAAATTGAGCGTTACGAATTTGTCAGGTTCAATAACGCGATCATTTAACACACATATCTCATTAAGAGGTCAGGTAGTAAATCGGAATTACAAATGTAATTCTGTAAGATATACTCTTTGAGGCCCCATACCGCAATGTGGTGGGAGGTGCCAGACGTTTACAAACAAAATTAGCAGAGACAATTTGGACATCAGCATGTCGATGTTGTGTAGGGTTGCACAACAATCAAGTTAGGGGTAGGCTACATGTACGAAGCGTATTTTAGGGGCAGGTACACAGATGAACCACTCAGTGGTTACATTAAAACAACCGACTGTTGTAGACATTTTGAAATATAAAAGATAATAGACTGAGCAGTTAACAAACAGCCACCACGAAAAGAAGCAACCCACACTTGAGGTACTCGGTTAAAGCAAACCACTCCACAACTGGTGCAGAAACTACGCTTTGCTCAACTTTGACTTGGACAGCATTAAACAAACTTCATTAGTAGAAAATGCATATCGGGTTTTTTGGTCGGGGTTGGCCTGGATATACATCTAAGAGTCACAGATTTTGGTGGATAATTGGACACAATTTAAGGTTCCATTTGAACTAGGGAGCATCTGAAAAAGGTAACAGCCATTATCTTAGAAAACCATGTTTAATGGTTTCAGGTAGCCGAAAACATGCACTGCTGTAAACCGGTCAGAGTGTACAGGAGATATAGGATAGCTACAAATTCCACTGCAGTGTAAGGTTTTCGAAGGCATAAGTTAGGAACTAATTTCAAATTAAACACCGCTCATTCCATCAAAACTGTCGGATTAAGGTAAGTATTTTGGCCGGCCTACTTTGTGAAAAAGCACTAGACTCCAGTTTCGCTCTTACTAGAGCTCATCAGTAGTGCATATCCTCATCAGAACCGGAAGTTGCAATCCGACCCCGTGTTTGTTAGACTAACATGTTAACCACAACCCCAATAACTTCACACTAGACGTGACCAAAAAATCTTCCGTGAACGCCCACCCACAACCTCCTGTGAATAGTGTTCGGACTATTCTTTCTTCTCGACAGGAGACAAAATAACTGTCCTGTTAATTCCGGTCGATAGACCATCGATCAGGAACTTCTCATTAGGCATGACTGAATGGTTATTTTCAGTTGCTCAACCGGGGTGTAAACCCGGCTTGGCATGCTCAATACATTTGTCGAGCCCACGACACGTACTGGTAGATTGTCAGTGAGTTGCTAGTCTAGACTGCGTTTGACATCATGCTTGTCAGCGTGTCACATACGACTTCAAGCAGTTTTTCCAAAAATATTGAGTACGATAACTTGTGAATACCAAAGTGCAAACTCCGGTTCGGACAAATATATGCCCTACTGATAGGCCCCACTAAGAGTTAAACTCGAGTGTAGTGACACCTTACACAGTGGGCTGGTCGAAAGACATATCTGAATACAGTAGCTTTCAGCAAATTTCGATAGTGTTCAACTTGAAATAACCTAAGGCCCCAGAATCTAATCCAAACTGTTGCAAACCCACTGTTCGGTATTCGATCAAGATGTTTCATTAAACAACGCGGCTGTGTAAACAGGTACAACACAATGACCCCAAGAATGAAACCTTTTGTAAAGTTGCCGAGAAGACTGCGTACAGTGAAGACAGCCAGTTGGTACGAATCAATGCATTTAAAACAGATTGAAACAATTTATAATTTAAATAACTGTAAGGCTTGTTAAACCATCAGGAAGATAAAGAGTGTCAGTGAGCCAAGATTATCATGAAGTTAATGAACAATGAAACTTGAACATAAAAAACAGCGTCGACACAGTGAAACGTAAGGACCTTGAAAAACCCCGCAAAAATCATGCGATAGGGCTTGGTATGCTGGCTGTACATCGATACGGTGACTGACGCTCAGGTCACGCACAGCCAGTGAGAAATTTAGTGGTCACTTGTAGTGTTATAATGGTTTAAAAATGCAGTAAAGTTCTTCACTTCCTCAAGCAAGTGATCCTTCATTCTGAAACACAAGCAATACAATTCTGTCCACTACATTCTGAAAGTCTGTTCAACGTCTAACCATGCTGGCGTTTGATATCATGCCGACAGTCATGATCAAAATGCTGTGAGATCCAAGGTATATTTTTTAAACAGTTGTCCTGCAACCGTGCAACCGATTGCGTTTTATAATCGAAGGATCATGCATAATTATCTGATCATTCCTGCATTGTAAACGGAACGATACAAAACATATCATTGTAGGTAAAACTGACTGACGCCAGGCTGCTAAATTTGGTCCGTCAGAGTTGATGGTATATAGCGAGGTCGACGCCAGTGCCAGGGAGGATATACGGATTAAACTGTTAGAACAGAACAAAAGACGAGAGAGATACACGATACGAATAATCAGTTCAGGTTCACGTCAAACGAAATGATAAATTCCTATTTACTTTCAGTGTTCCCGTATTTTAATTTGCGACCCTATCATTTTTTCAACGAAAAAGTGACAACAACTTATCACCCTATCTGCTATAACACGGTTTCACATGTTCGTTCCACTTGTCACGTTCACAACACGTATTTGTGAGTTGATGATTAATTCTGCATTTGGCACAATGACTGTTAGCCTATCACACACGACTTCGTGCAATTTTCCGAAAAATATTGCATACAGCAACTGTTAAACACCAAAATTTATTAATCCTATCGAGAAGACCGATAGAACAACACCTCAACTTTTCTGACATACAACAAACTTTGCTTACTGCTCCAGTTTCATGCAAAGCGATAAGTGAGTATAATCCGCTAAACATCTCACAGTTGGCATAAAATCCGTTGTCCATGCTACCTCTTTCGCTACCGCGGAAGGTGTACGCAGGTAGACTTATTGTTTTTACGACTAATCGTTTCATTTTGTCAGTTCAGGAGGTACAGCAAACCAAATTTGCTCGTTTTTAAATATTCATCGTCAATCCGGATCTGCCACAAGCCTATCAGAATTTCACAAGAAAATCGCCGAGAGGACAAACGAAGAATGGATGACTAACAATGACATTCCAGTCAATGCCATGTTTTAATAAAAGCCGAATTGAATCTTAAACCTTGGAAGGCTTACCAAAGGATTAGGCCTCCTCACACTTACTGTTAGACTAGCGCCCTGTGACCGTTTTTATTCTTGTCTAACTTCATCGGGTAGTCAAATTATCAGCGTTGTTCGAACTGTTAACCTTTCAGATTGCGATGTTCAGGTTCAACCCGTTCGACGCTCAATATTGGGAATACCATTTGCGGAAGCGATTTAAATGACATTGACATCAAATTTGTCAAGGTTATGTTAGCCTGGACTGATGCAATTCATGTTGGTTTGCCATTAGCGTGTGGGGTTGATATTGCCATAAAACTTCACGACTGATTTCGCCCTCAGTCAGAGTAATTCGCTCGAAAATACTCAATGAAGTAATGAGGACGACGACGTAGCGAACAAGACTTGTTTTCTGTGTTTGATCATCAGGCTAATTACAACACAATAAATATGAAAACAGTAACTGGGGTGAGTAAGAGAAACGGTCAATAGAGGTTATGGACAACGTGTGTTATCAGTTACGCAATCACTGTTCCAGTTCGTGAGCTTGACTAATTGTGGGCCAGGGTAAATTAAGTGTCCGCACGGACTTCTTCCGAGCACAGAAGTCAGGGTTGCGTAATCGGACACTAATGGCCTCAGCGACGGTCAACATTCGGAATCTCACCATCTTT